>JAGKTI010041305.1:0-10269 GCA_018397915.1 Birgus latro
TCTCTTTCAACATATTTTTCCTCCTTGCCCAAAGGTTGCCCTAACACACAATATACACCCTAAACTCTATCTCCAAGAACAATCGTGGCAAATTTCACTCAAATTTTATTGAAATCATAAATTTTCAACAAATTTCTGCAAGGTACAGTACATGTCCACTGATGTCCGTAGTTCCCGGCCCTCCTTACGTCACCTGCACACTTCCAGGTAAGGTAAACTGTAACATATGCTGGACACTGACAATATCCCTCCACAAACAATCGTGACACATATAAGTAACATTTCATAAACATCATAAATTTGCAACAAATTACTTTGCAAGGTACATTACCTGTCCACTGACGTCGGCGGTGGGCTGGCGTCCTTACCTCACCTCCACACCTGCCACAAAGGTAACGGAAACCTATGCCACGCACTCTAAATAATACTTCACGAACACTCGTGGAACATTTCAGTCACATTGCACATCATCTCTAAAGTATCTAGATATATCTGAGCAAGGTACACTACCTGCTCAGTGACGTAGGGGAATAATTAGCCACATAAGCTCACCTAACGTTAACATATCGCTAATCTATTCCACGCACCCTAAAATATTACTTCATGAACACTCGGGGAATATTTCAGATTTCAGTCACATTGTACATCAACTCTTAGGTATCTAGATATATCTGAGCAAGGTATACTAACTGCTCAGTGACGTAGGGGAATAATTAGCGACCTTACCTCTCCTCCCGCTAACGTGTCGGTAACCTATGCCACACACCCTAAAATATTACTTCGTGAACACTCGGGGAGCATTTCAGGTACACTTCACATTAAATAAGATGCAAACACGTGACTTTTACAATGATTCCACGCCTAGCTCCGTAATTATTCCGCACCTGACTTTGGTATGTGACGATGCACTTTTGCCTCAAGAGTACAGCGCACGGCCTGAGAGTAGAACGCAATGCAATGTATGGCACACATCACGCTCGTTCCTGAACACAGGCAGCATGTTTCACATATTCTCACACCAGTTCATATGCATTTATAACAAGAGTAACAAATTCCATCCCTAAACACCTCTAATACTCCCTTCCTGACTATGACATAACAGGTAACGCCTGCCCCGTTCAAGTCTAAGACTATTATCATATGTTTAGCTTCTTTCTTCAATTTTTTCAAAAAGCAAGCCACTATATATATTTCACACAAATATACAGCCCAGGTTTTACTTTTCATACATATATTTACTCACAGTGTATACCCCAGGGAAAGTGGGAGTGGCAAAACCCAGCTACAGTGAACACGGTTCTTGCTGGTAGGCCTAATGACTGATAACGAACACCAATGCTTCTCTAGCTATATATCTATGTTCCACAGGCATAATCACGTTAAAATATGCTCACAAATAATATATTATAACACTGAGTCGATAGGGGCTTCGGCTCGGGCAGGAGGGGAGAGAATTAGTATGTTTTAACCCGAGGAATCCCATCGACGTACGGGTACGTCGCGATGTTTTGTTACAGCTACACCCATCGATGTACGGGTATGTCACACAATTGCAAGGGTCATAATTTGCACAATTTTCAAGTTTCAATGGTGATTTTTGGTAGGCATATGTGGGAGACCTTCCTCTACGTGCTGTCAAGCGGAGATACTGCCTGGCCCTACCTAACCCCCCTCCCCCCTCCCACCCACACTGGGCAATTCACCTATTAGGAGTAAGCTGGCCAGTAAAGGTATGTTGCCCCACTGTCTCTCTAATGACGAAATTCACGGTGAAAGTGATTCCTGTGGCGAAGGACAAAGAAATAAAGAAGCTAGAGCAAGAAACAAACAGAAGTGATGAGGTGGTAATATCATAAAGGAAGGTTCCATATGTGGATGTGTTTGGTGACTGAACAATGCTTCTATTGCTGATATAAATGTGTGAAAACCAATATAGTCTTGTACTACACATATATTTTTACCAAATACATAAATAAATACGTAATTGAAAGTAGCTTGAATTAGTTAACCCTTCCATATTTCGTTTTCTTTAGCCAGGTACCCTGAAAAAGAAGGAAATCGTAAGGTTGCATGACACCTGTATCAACATTTTTAAGCACAAGGGTCACAATTTCTCTATGAATTTTCGATGTTTCTCTCCAAAAGCGAAGGTTTGAGCCACTAAAAAATTTTCCCAAAAATGCTCGGGATTTGGGGGTATCATAGGTTGGAAATCGGTCAGGACGTGATTGGTTAAATGGACAAACACTCACGTGGCCTCACCACCTGGCTCCTTGTCAGGTACTGTGTTCCCTAGCCCCGGACACCCTGACAATACCCGCGACAGTGTTGCCAAGGTCTTACCTCGGGAGACACACTTGCCCGCTAGAATGCACCAAAATTTGAGACAATTCGACAAAAAACTTTACTTTTTGTTAATCTGTTTCGTTTTCCATGCGATTTGTGGTCCATGTGCTTCTACACACCCCATCACATGGAACGCGAATCACGGTTCCGTGCGCGAAAGTGGTAATGATGATGATGATGATAGTAAACAATAAATAATAATAATAATAATAATGATAATATAAGGAGCCGTTTTCTGCTGCCTGTTATTACTAATACTGGATGCGCCCTTGCCTAACCACTTGCATATTTACCATGACAAGTAAGAAGCAGACAGTCAGCGTGCAAGCCAAGAATCCGATCCACACTTGGCCACTCAGTGGATAGTAGAAGCTCAGCCAATTGTGCGTTATGACCGGCGTGGCCATAGTGAATATACCTGCAGTTTGATCGTAGGCGAAAGTCAAATCCCGTCTGGAAATTATGGAAATAAATAAGCTACATTTGTTGAAGTTATAGCCACTTATTCAATTTATCCATAAGAAAGAATTTGTCCTCGAGTAATAATAATAATAATAACAGTAATAATAAAAATAAATAATAATAATAATCTATCTATCTATCTATCTATCTCTATATAGCCCGACGCCCTAATCCTGCAAAGGGTGGCCGCAGACAAAACGGCTCCAAGTCACTCTGTCACCCACCATTTGCTTACACTCCCCCCAGCTCACTCCCCCCTCCATCATATACCTCTCAACTCCATCCCTTTACATCATCCTAGGTCTTCTCCTCCCTCTCCCTCCCTCCACCCCACCTGCATACACCCTCTTACTCAGTCTTTGATTCTCCATCCTCTCCACATGTCCAAACCACCCAAGTGTACTTCTACTAATCTTCTCAGCTACATCCACATCCACCCCACAATGTTCCTTCACTTCATCATTCGTCAACCTGTCCCTCAATGTCACTCCACATGCTCCTCTCAGGTAACTCATTTCCACTGCTCTCACTCTTGACTTGCTACCCTCTAGCAAGGTCCATGCCTCGCTTCCATACGCCAGGGTAGGGATCATAATACTATCATGCAGTGACTTCTTGACTTTCATACTCACATCCCTATTTCTCATCAACGCTTTCAGTGAACCAACAACCTTCCTTCCGTGCTGTACTCTTTGACGTATTTCATCCCCAAAACTTCCATCCTTTCTCATCACACTACCCAAGTACTTGAATGCACTCACATTCTCTATTTCCTCACCATCCAACCTCACTGTGCATTCTGTGACTTCATTCATCTCAAACACCATAACTTTACTCTAGTTTACATTGACTTTCAGATTCCTCTTCTTACACACTCCCAGATTCATTCACCAAACCTTGCAACTTCCATTCATCTTCTCTCAGCAATATTGTATCATCAGTAAACAACAACACTGGAATCTTCCACATCTCACCCCCATTCAATCGAGCCACCCCCACATCCACTGCCCTACCTTGCACCTCCTTTACAACCCCATCCATGTATATACTAAACAGCCATTGCGACATCACACAACCCTTTTTCAGTCCCACATTCAGATCAAAGAACTCACTCAGCTCACCATCCACTTGCACAGTAGCTCTAGCTCCTTCGTACATACTCTTCAGAGCACTCAACAATTTCCCTTCCACTCCATATATTCTTAATACCTTCCACATACCTTGCCTATCTATTCTGTCATAAGCTTTCTCCAAGTCCATGAAGGCAGCATACACTTTTTTTTCCTCTTCTCTAGATACTTCTCCACTAAACATCTTAGAAAAAATATCTGATCTACACGCCCTTTTCCATTCCTAAATCCCCCTTGTCCTTCTCCAACTAACTCCTCTGTTACATGCCTAACTCTGCCAATAAGTTTTCTACCATACATCTTTCTAGTCACACTAAGAAGGCAAATACCCCTATGGTTACCACATACTTCTCTCTCCCCTTTTCCTTTATATAGAGGAACAATTATACATGATTTTCAGTCCTCTGGAACCCTTCCCTCTTCCCAAGCCAATCTACATAACTTCTTTATCCATTCCACAAGAATCTCACCCCTATACTTTAGCATTTCACCACACACTCCATGAATTCTTGGGGCCTTTCCCATCTTGATTTTCTTCATTGCTTCCACTACTTCCACCCTACTGATCTCTTCCTCCTTCTTCTCACCTCTTCTTCTCCCAACCATTCCCCAACTACTTATACTCGCACTGCTCTCACTCTCTACATTCAACAAATCCTTATAGTGCTCCTTCCATCTTCTCAATTTCTCTCGCTTCTTCATCGACAATCTATTATTCCCATCTGTCACTCCCCTACTATTTCCCTTTCACACTGATTTACTTTCTTTACCTCCTTCCAAAACAATTTCTTACTCTCCCTCCACTTTACACTCAGATTCCTGCCAAACTCCTCATCCACTTTCTTCTTACTCTCCTTCACCAATCTCTTTACCTCTCTTCTCCAGCTCACATATACCTCTCTTTTCTCTCTCTCATCTTCTCTCTTACCTCGGCTTGCTAGCCATTCACTATATGCCTTCTTCTTTAGTTCCACAGCTCGTTTCACCTCATCATTCCACCATGCTGCCCTCTGCACACCCCTGCATCTCCTCCTCACTCCGCAAACCATCTCACACGATGCGCCTATCTCTTCTGTGAAAATCTTACATACATCTCCCACCCCATTCATCTGCTCTAACTCAAATCTTCCCATTCTCTCCTCCACTATGCTCTTATACTCTGCCATTTTCTCACTATCTTGTAACTTCTCCACTCTTCTCAAATGAGCTATTTTCTCCTGCCTTCCCCTTGGTCGCATCACCCACTTTCTTTCCTGCCTTACCTTGGCCATCACTAAGTGATGGTCTGAGATTCCTTTCCCCCACCCTCCCCATACTCTTACATTCAACGCTTGTCTTCTTATTCGCTCATCCACACACACGTAATCTATCATTGCCTTTCGTTCTACAAATTCACCATCCATCCTTCTCATGACCCTCCATGTATACCTGTGTATCATCTTGTGCCGAAAGTAGGTGTTGGCTATTGTCAGCCCCTTACCAGCACAGATGTCCACCATGGCACTACCATTCCCATCCACCTCAGCTGGCACACCCCACTAACCAACCACTCCAACCACTCGTACATTCCCAACTTTGCCATTCATGTCTCCGATCAAAAATACTTTCTCTCTCCTCTCAAACTTGTCCATACATGCTTCTACACTTGCCCAAAACCCATCTTTCACTCTTGCCACTCGCTCTTCTATCGGCGCATATGCACATACAATCGCCCACTTGTATACCTACTGTTCCATACTCTCTTATAATCTCCTTCCACTTCTTGCTTATCATCAGACATACTCCCTCTCTTGCCTTCTCATTCTCATTAACTCCCAAAACTCATCTTTCACTCTTGCCACTCGGTCCTCTGTCGGCACATATGCACATACAATCGCCCAAGCTTGTATACCTACTGTTTCATACTCTCTTATAATCTCCTTCCACTTCTTGCTTATCATCAGACATACTCCCTCTCTTGCTTTCTCATTCTCATTAACTCCCAAAACTCATCTTTCACTCTTGCCACTCGGTCCTCTGTTGGCGCATACGCACAAACAATAGCCCAAGCTTG
This sequence comes from Birgus latro, assembly GCA_018397915.1. NCBI lineage: Eukaryota > Metazoa > Arthropoda > Malacostraca > Decapoda > Coenobitidae > Birgus > Birgus latro. The sequence goes on from JAGKTI010041305.1 coordinate 5,992, forward strand.
TATACCCACTTTTATCCCCACCCATACAATCCTTGCACCCACTGTTCCATACTCTCTTATATTCTCGTTTCACCTCTTGATTATCATCAGACATACTCCCTCTCTTGCCCTCTCATTCTCATTGACTCCCGCACATATTCCCAAACCGTATTCCCATTCTCTCACCCTTTCACCCCTTCCATATTGTTTCAGTCAATCCACATACATCTACTCTTGCATCCTCAAGCACCTGAACAATATCTCTCTTTCACTTCATCATTCACTCCTCTTACATTCTACGTCTCCACCCTGAGAATGTCCTTTGTCCTTTCCTTAGTCATCAACAAATAGTCCGTCCTGGTCCGAGGAGCTTTATTCGCTTGTTTAGTTAATTCTTTTTACGGGGTGGAGCACTAACCCACCACCAACCCTTTTAGTCGCCTCATACGACAAGCAGGGATACTGGGCAAGTATTCTTGAAACCCCCCTACCCCCCTGGGGGCGTATAATAATAGTAATATCAATAATAACAATAATAACTAAGAATGAAAGAAAAGCATTTGGAAGCTGAATGCTAATCGCCCGGCAGAATATGCTGTTTGCCAGGTCCAAGATTTTGGCCATTTCATGAAACAATGAAGGTTTCATGTTGATAGTTCAAGCCGTTCATGAGATATATAGATTGTTATGTCCCCACCCCACACTGCCACAGGCTCAACAGCAGTAGTACAGTATAGGAAGGATATTGCCCAGTGAGTTGTTTTATTGTATGGTCAGCTTATCAGTGTAAAGCACACAAGATCAGCTCAGGCATCATAAATGAACACTGGCTTCTAAAGTTCACTGTCTTCATTTTCCAGTAATTACACTCAGTGCTTGCCAACTTCACTTCACTATTTTCACAAATACCGACGACATTCAAACTTACTAACTGCAATTACACTTTACTGTTTGCCAACAACACTTCACTATTTTCACAAGTACCGATGATGTACAAACTACACTGACACTGCACTGCACTCAAACTGAACTCAAAACCAACTCAACTCGCTTTTTTTTTTTTTTTTGCCTGTGGCGGGGGGGGACATAAATTGGCCGCACTATGGGGTGGTGCTACTACTCTGCGGCCAGAGTGTGTTAGGAAGAATTCCGCCACCGTATTCCCTGCGTGTCGTAAAAGGCGACTAAAAGGGGCGGGGTGAGGGGACTAGGGACGCCCTCCTCGGTTTTTTAGTTCCTAAAAAGAGACAGGCCAGAGAATGGGATGGGGGATCGAGTTATTCCCGTACCCTGAAGGTTGGGTCTATGAATGTGCGTGGTTGTAGTACAATTGAGGCTAAAAGGGAGGAGATTGGGAGAATGTTTCTGAGAAGAAAGTTGGATGTGTTAGCTCTGAGTGAAACAAAGATGAAAGGGAAACGTGAGTCTACTTTTGGAAGTGTGAATGGAAGATTGTCAGGTGTTGATAGAGGAAGGGTAAGAGAAGGTGTGGCCTTGTTAGTGAGCCCTGAAGTTCAGCAGTGTGTGATTGAATGGAAAGAGGTGTCATCGAGACTGATGTGGGTGAAAGCAAAATTTGAACGTGAGTTGTGGGTATTTGTGAGTGCATATGGGCCTGGTAGTGAAAGGGATGAAGAAGAGAAGGAGTCTTTCTGGAATGATGTTGATGAGTGTTTGCAGAGCTTTGGAGCGAATGTGAATGTGGTAATGATGGGGGATCTGAATGCTAGAGTGGGAAATGTAGCAGTTGAAGGTTAGTTGGTATGCATGGTGTGCCTGGAAGAAATGAAAATGGGGAACGAATGATAGGTGTGTGTGTTGAGCGAGAGATGGTGATTGGGAATACCTTGTTTGAGAAGAAAGATATTTACAAGTATACATGGGTGAGACAGGAGGGTGGAAGGGTTGTTGACAGAGCATTGATGGACTATGTGGTTGTTTCCAGGAATGTAATAGGAAGATTGTTGGATGTGAGAGTTTTGAGAGGGGAGGACGGAGGCATGTCTGACCACTACCTGGTGGAGGGAAAGTTGAGAGTAGGTAAGAGATGGGTGAGATCTAGGAGAGTTAGGTGTGGCAGGGAGGTTTTGAAAGTGAGTGAGTTAGATAAAAGAGAGAAAATGATAGAGCATCAAGAGAAATTGAGAGATCAGTGGAATGCAGTGAAATATCAGGAGAGTGGCAATGTGGAGGAGGAATGGCAGTTGTTTAAGAGTGCTGTGGTGGGGCATGCAGAAGAGGTGTGTGGTGTGAGACGAGTGGGTGGTGGTGTAAGGAAGGGAAGTGAATGGTGGTGCGAGGAAGTAAGTATGGCTGTGGGTGAGAAGAGACATGCATATGAAGTGTGGTTGCAGAGGAAGGACGAGGTGTCATACGAGAGGTATAAGGAAAAGAGGAATAGGGCGAGAAGGGTTGTGCATGGTGCTAAAGTGGCAGGAGATGAGAGGTGGGGTAGGCGGATGACTGAGAATTTTCAGGAGAATAAGAAAATGTTTTGGAAGGAGGTGAAAAGGGTGCGAGAGGGAGAGTCTGGGAAGGAGGAGCGAGTTAAAGCAGAGGATGGAATGATGTTAATTGAGATGGATGCAGTAAGGAAAAGATGGGCGGAGTACTTTGAAAGATTGTTGAATGTAGAGGAGGAAAGGGAGGCTGAGATTGTGGCAGATGGAAGGGTGCAAGGAATATACGTGCTGGGAGAGTTGAATGAATCCTTGATCACGATGGAGGAAGTGCAAGAGGCAGTAAAGCAGATGAAAACAGGGAAAGCTGCAGGTATGGATGGGTGTGCTGTGGAATGCCTGAAAGGTGGTGGAGCGACTATTGTTGACTGGTTAGTAAGATTGTTGAATGTGTGCTTTGTGCAAGGTATGGTGCCAGTTGACTGGGGAAATGCTTGTGTGGTCCCATTGTATAAAGGTAAGGGTGATAAGTATGAATGTACTAGCTTTAGAGATATAAGTCTGTTGAGTGTGGTAGGTAAGGTGTATGGCAGTGTTAATTAAGAGAGTTAGAGAGGGTACAGAGGGAGTGATTGGTGATGAGCAGTGTGGCTTTAGGAGAGGGAGGGGATGTGTGGATCAGGTGTTTGCTGTGAGACAGGTGTGTGAAAAGATTTAGCGAAAGGTAAGGATGTGTTTTGGCCATTCATGGATTTAGAGAAAGCATATGATAGAATTGATAGGGATGCTTTGTGGAATGTTTTAAGATTGAATGGGCTTGAAGGCAGGTTAGTAAACGGAGTGAAAAGTTTTTATGTAAATAGTAGAGCGTGTGTAAGAGTGGGAAATACTGTGAGTGATTGGTTTCCCGTGAGAGTGGGGCTGCGGCAGGGATGTGTGATGTCGCCTTGGTTGTTTAATATTTATATGGATGGTGTTGTAAGGGAGATGAATGCAAGAGTGTTAGATGGAGGACTGAGTATGGTGAATGATGGTAGAGAGTGGAATCTGAAGCAGCTGCTGTTTGCGGATGATACTGCACTGGTGGCTGATTCAGAGGAGAGACTGAGACAGTTGGTAGAGGAGTTTGGAAGGGTGTGTGAAAGGAGGAAACTGAAAATAAATGAGAATAAGAGTAAAGTGATGAAGTGTACGAGGTTGATAGACGGTTGGAGGATGAATATAGTTTTGAATGGTGAGTTGCTTGAGGAGGTTGAGTGTTTTAAGTATTTGGGGTCACATGTTGCTACGGATGGAAGAATAGATGCAGAAGTGAAGTTTAGAATAAATGAAGTTGGAAAGGTGCTGGGAGGAATGAAAAAAGTGTTTGGATGTCGTTCACTCAGAATGGATGCAATGAGACGGCTGTATGAGGGTGTTGTGGTACCGACTGCGTTATATGCGGCTGAAACATGGAATATGGGTGTAGCAGAGAGGAAAAGTTTGAATGTAATGGAGATGAGGTGTCTGAGGAGTATGTGTGGAGTGACGCGTATGAATGATGAAGTGCGAAGGAGAACTGGAATTGTTCGGGAGATGGCTGATCGAGTTGAACAGAGGGTGTTGCGATGGTTTGGGCATATGCAGAGAATGGATAATGACCGATTGGTGAAAAAGATAACTAGATCTGATGTGAGAGGTGTAAGGCTGAGAGGAAGACCACGAATAGGATGGATGGACAGTGTGAGGAGAGCGTTGGATGCGAGAGGGTTGTCTGTTGAGCAAGGAAGAGTGGCTGTGCGTGATAGAAATGAATGGAGAAAAATTGTGAATGAATAAATGATGACGCAGCCCTGAGGGGATATTCTCCTGCTTTTTGTCTGATCAGCTGATCAGGTCAGGTGCAGGTAAGGGGCTGGAT
>JAGKTI010041307.1:0-10269 GCA_018397915.1 Birgus latro
AAAAAGGATAAGGTAAAGATCACAAGAAGACTAACTTAACTTTACTGAACACTATAACACACATATCCGATAAAAGATTCCGGATTCGATTTACAAAGAGGAAAATGCACACATAGCTCTGCGTAATACAAATATAAACTAGGTACTCTTACCTAACCAGATCACAACTCAGTGGAGCGTAGGTACACAATCAATACTCACAGATACCCAACACGAGTGGCTTGGAGACAGGGTTAAAACCAAGTATAAATCACACGCGATTGTAGGTGAGAGAAAGTGAATAAATTATACAAGTGTAGATGGAGTAGTGAATAAACTAATAAAGGTGCAAAATTAACATCACGTATTAAGCAAAAGAGAAACTATGAGGGAAAGTGTAATAAAATGTGACAAAGTACGTGACCGTATGAATGTGTCTCTTGAAAAATGACTTTAGAAGTGACGCTCTCTCTGCTAAATCGAGCTTATAAAAGGTCGTTTCTCCGCCTCTTTCGGTTATTTAGCCATTAGGCGTTTGGAATAATAATCTCCAGCCACTCAACAGTACTAGCACCTCGTACGGCCCATGAGGGCCTTACTCAGCTCACCCATAGCCAATTGCGAGCCATCAAGAAAGTCAGAGAAAGATTTGGCATATTTTGAATGGCAGTGACTCTGGAAATACGCTCCGCCCCTCTTAGGCTTACTCTACTTTCTCATGGACAGGGGCAGTTAAATTGGGAAACAGGATCTTTGTGATAATCTCCTAATCTATTTCCAGTGAACTTTTGACCGCTGAGTACACACAGCTGGGTAGGACTTGACCCTTTGTCTGACCCACCAGGTCAGAACACGATACGAAAAGATTAACTGAATTCTCAGCGGCTCGTTTTATCTGTACACTTATCATCTCCCTCTCCTATTTCTATCTCACAACTGGGGTATCTACGCCAGTAACATCTCTCTTCCTGAGAGAAGAAATTTTCCAAGGGAAATTTCTGGACACTGTACAAATTAAGTTCTCGACAGGTAATCCGCTAGAACATTTTCGACACCATGTACATGTCTTACATCAAGGGAGTAATCTTGCAAAAATAGGGCCCAGCAGGTCAGTCTAAGATTCTTGTCCTTAAATCGGCACAAAAATTTCAGAGGGTGGTGATCAGTGTACACTACATCACCTGACCCTGGACCAACATATACAGAAAAGTGTTGGAGGGCAAGTATGAGTGCAAGGAGTTCTTTCTCAATAGTTGAATAATTCCTTTGGGCTTTATTGAACTTCTTGCTGAAATAGCACACAGGCATCTCAAAACCCTGATCATTATCCTGTAGCAAAACTGCACCAGCCCCTAGATCCCTAACATCAACAGCTAATTTAAAAGGTTTGTCAAAATTGGAGCTTGAAGCACTGGGTGACTTGATAGGATGGCTTTAACTTTTGAATAGGCATTCTCACATTCTGGCTTCCACTCATACTTGACTCCTTTTCTTAACAAATCAGTGAGGGGAGCTACAAGATTAGAGAAGTTCAGGACAAAGCGTCTGTAGTACCCTACCATATCCAAGGATCATTCCAACTCTCTCTTATTTTGGGGTTGGGGAGAATTTGCTATGGCCTGATCCTTTACATCAGGTGGACTCACTTGGCCTAAGCCGACCACATAACCTAGGTACTACACTTGAGCCCTTACAAATTCACATTTAGGTAAATTAAGCACTAAATTAGCAGAGGACAGTCTCTGCAACAAGGCATCTAGTTGCCACAAGTATTGTTCCCAAGTATTGCTAAAGATTACAACATCATCAATGTAGGTTACACAACCATCCAAACCCTGGGTGAGACCATTCATCAGCCTTTGGAATGTGGCAGAAGCATTCTTCATACCATAGGGCATGACTTTTCATTTATAAGTACTGCCACCAACCACAGAACAGGAAATTTCTTGGGCCCTTTCTGTGAGAGGGACTTGCCAATATCCCTTCATCAAATCCAACCTGGTTAAGTACTTAGCAGTGCCAATAGCATCTACACAAACGTCTACTCTAGGTAGTTGGTAGGTGTCCGTTTTCATAAGAGAGTTAACTTTACGGTAATCAATGCAAAGACGATGGGACCCATCGGGTTTCGGAACCACTATGACCGGGGAGCACCACTCACTTTGACAGGGCTGATTAACCCTTGCTGCAACAGGTAGTTCAGTTCCTTCTGAATGGTCTGCTTCGAAGGACTAGCCCGGTAGGGTGACTGCTTCACAGGACCAGCATCTCCAACGACCACATCATGCTGTGCCACATTCGTCCTTCCTGGGGTGTCCCGGAAGACATCTGGGAACTTGCTGAGAAGGGCAACTAGCTCGGCACGTTGCTTTGCAGTCAAGTGGGAGAGTTTATCCGCCAGCATACTCCAAGCGCCCTGATTTCCTCTCCAGCTGGTCGTCTGATCCAGAGTCAAAGGTTAGCCCTCGTCCTCCGCCAACTTGATAGCCGCCACCACACACACAGCCTTAGGGGGGTCCAAGTCTCGCCTGTGGTACTTCTTCATCATATTGATATGGCACAGTCTCCGTTCCTTCCTCTGGTCTGGGGTTAAAATGACATAATTCACTTCACCTACCCTCCTCTCAACAACATAAGGACCCGGAAAACTTGCCAGCAGAGGCTGACCATGAATGGGTAGTAAAACAAGGACTAAGTCACCCGGGTTGAAGATCCTGTTCCTAACTTTCTTAGAGTGGTCATACCATCTCTTCATCTTCTCCTGAGATGACTCTAAGTGTGCCCTGGCTACTTCCATGCTATAGGCCAATCTTTCTTTAAATTTTGACACAGAGTCTAATAAGTTAATCTGATCATCATCCTTGACCCACTGTTCTTTGAGAAGTTTAAGTGGGCCTCTCACCTCATGGCCAAAAATCAACTGAAATAAGGAGTAGCCTAAAGACTCACTCGGTGCCTCTCTAGTTGCAAACAGTAAAAAGGGCAAACACTTGTCCCAGTCCTTTTCATCAGCACAAAGCTTCTTGAGCATGTGTTTCAAAGTTTGGTGATACCTCTCTAATGCTCCCTGACTCTGAGGATGATATGCTGTGGATGTGATCTGGGAGATGCCTAACTCCTTAAGGGTTAGTCTGAACAGTCTGGAATTATAATTACTGCCTTGGTCTGATTGAACTTCCTTAGGGAGGCCGAAACGGGTAAAGAAGGTCAGCATCTCTTTTACAACCAATTTAGCCGAAATATTCCTCAAGGGAATGGCTTCAGGATATCTAGTGGCCATGTCTAACATTGTGAGGATGTACTGGTGGCCTGAAGAGGTTTTAGGCAAAGGACCAACAATGTCCACAAGGACTCTAGTGAATGGGGCCTCAAACACAGGTAGAGGAATCAAAAGAGCCGCAGGGATCGGCTTATTGCTCTTACCGACAAGCTGACAAGTGTGACCTGACCTACAGAACCGTGCGACATCTCGACGGATTCCAGGCCAATAAAAATGCTGCCAGATGCGGGAGAGTGTCTTCCTCACCCCCAAGTGACCTGCTAAAGAAGAGTCATGAGCAATGGACATAATTCTTTGCCTATAGGGCCTTGGAACTACCACCTGGTGTACCGTCTCCCACTCGTTATCATGAGCAACACTAGGAGATCTCCACCTTCTCATTAACACGTTGTTTGGCAGTAAATAATAACATTCTGTCAATTCAGACTCACATTCATCTTCCCTAACTGCTGAGTCAACTAAAGTGGCAATCTCTGGATCAGATCTTTGCACATCAGCCAATCTTGCATTTATATCAATGTGAGGAGAATCCTCAGAGTCATTCAATTGGGCGGAAAAAAGGTATCACCAAGCCCAATAATATCATCGGCAATGCCAGTGCCATGACTATCAACATTACCGCGACTGGCCTTTGCCGTCATAGCTCTGGTTACAGCACACGCGGGAAATACAATAGAATCCAACTCAGTCCCATCATCACTCAGGGGAGTTTTTGACACACAGGGAACAGCACTTACCTGTCCTCCCGCCAAGGCATTGCCCTAAAGGAAAGTGACTCCTTTTACAGGAAGTTGGTCAACAACACCCACACTCACTTAACCAGTAACTAACTCTGACTGGAGCTTCACCTCAACTAGGGGAACAGATACAAACTCAGCTAGACCCTGCAACAAGACACATTCATTAAGGTCAGCTACATCAACAATCCCCTTCAACATTAGTGACTGAGAAGCTCCTGTGTCTCTAAGTATAGTGACTTCCTTACAACCTTTTCCATCAAGTGAAACTAACCCTTTAGATATAAAGTTAGCAAATAAATTATTTGGGGAGGAGTCACTTTGTGTACTACTTGCGGGAGGACACTCTGATGGAGTCTTATTACCACTCTCACTTGAACCTGACGGCTGCACTGCTCCAGTCTTACTAGTGTCTAACAATGGCTCTACAGGAGTCTGTATATCAACCACTGACAGCTCCACTCTGGCCTTATCAACAATTTGCACTTGCTGAGGTGGTGTCTTACTACCGCTAACAATATCTGTGGAAGACTGCTCTCTGTTGGTGTCAAAAGCTCCCCAAGAGATTACCAAAGTAATAGGTTTCACATAAGAACTTTTCCCTCGTTTCTTCCAGCACCAATCCTCCCAGTGCCCCGTTTTCTGGCAATATTGGCAAAATCTGACACCTTTTCTTGACCCTCTGGCAACGCTGTCCTCACTCACTTTCGTGGAACTAACATGCTCTGGGGTTGCAACATTTCCACTAGTGTCACTTAACATTAACTTGCCTTTACCAGAAGAAGGGTTCACAAAAACTGGTTGGTTCACTCTCCTACCCTTAGCAAATGAATGAGACTTACGTTCATGCTTATGAATTATACTATAATTATCAGCAACAAAGGCAGCCTCATCTAGGGCATCTACCTGCTTCTCCACCAAGTGTGTTGCAATATCCCTGTCTATTTTATCAGTAAAACTCTCCAAGATCATTGACTCCCTCAATTTTGGGAAAGAATTAACATTCTTAGCATGTAACCAATAGTCACATAAATCTGTAAGTATTCTAACATACTCCACATGAGTCTGATCTTTCGGTTTAAAAGTGGATCTAAACTTAAGCCTATATGCCTCTGGCACGAGTTCGTATGCTTTTAGAATGGCCTCTTTTAGACAATCATAGTTAGCACTTTGCTTCACTGATCCATCCATATACCTAGGCTGCTTCCCCCAAGAAAAGGGAGGCAGCCGAGACTGATAAAGAAATATAAACCTCTTGAGCCTTTCCTTTCAAAACACTCTGCAACAGTACTGTCCAAGAGTCTTTTGGCCATGAGAGACGACCTGCCACCTTTTCAAACATATGAAAGTACTTAGTGACGTCTTGCTCGTTAAAGGGAGGGACCAGCTTAATGTTCTTAGCAACATCAAAAGGTGAACTACTGCCAGATGAACTACTATCTCTAGGTAAACTATCAGCTTGCTTCATTCTGAATTCATGATCCATTTCCTTTTGTCTCATCTGGGCTTGTATTTCTAGTTCCCTCAGCTTAAGTCTGGCTATCTAAAGTTGTATTTGGTCACAAGAATCATGAACAGAAACAACACTGGGACCAGGTGTCTCCGATGATAAAGGCTCAGGGTCAACTTGTGCAGTATCAACTGGCTCAGGACTAGCTATGGAGGACTCACTTTGTGCAAACATGATATCCAGCACTAAATCAAGTAAGCTAGTCTTATTAATGGAGGCAGGAATTGTCACATTTAAGGCCTGGGCAAGCAATTTAAGCTCGTGCTTCTTAAGAGTTTTCACTTTGGTTGGGGTAGGCTATCACTGTCACTGATCAGTCCATATCCACAACCTTATAAGGTACACTCTTCTGCAGCTTAAGTTGTGTGTTGGGAACGTATTGCAGGTGCCCTAGTGATGACGCCTTTCGCAGCAATTCGACCGGCAACAAAGACTCCCAACCATCGATTGATATCATTACACAGAGGGGCGTTGTCAGAACCTGGAATATCATGGTTTACATGTACATCTGTTATTAGGTCTACACATCACACATCACCCTTCACAATGGACAAATCAATTTCTGATATCCTGGTCTCACACCTCTTGAATGACAAATCACCCCCTAACAGTCTCTCATTGTAGTAGAGGTGGTTTGCTACGACCATTCTGTTGTTGGTGCATACGTTCACTAGCGTCCTTTACACATATACAGGCGAGAACTCTCGAGCACACACACACACACACACACACACACACACACACACACACACACACACACGTTTATTACAACACGCGCTCTGGTAAAAGAAAGACGGCGTATCAATGGTTCCTCCGTTGACGGGATGTTGAGACGCAAATGAGGCGTTCATCCTGTACCAATTTGCACACTCTTCGTCGTTACCCCATGCCTCCGCACAGCAAGGAAACATAGATTCACTGCACGGGATGACCCTGCAGGGCGAATGCTTGCCTACTGTTGATTGGTTTGCTGGGCCAGACCAAGGTTACTCAACAAAAACAGCTTAACTGCAAGGGACCCCATACACGGTGCAATTTGGCCTTGAGACCAGCGGACAGATCTGGTCGGATCTGACCAGACTGGATCGTGTGTGGAATGATTGTGGTCTGTCCGACCGTCTGACAGTTGGTCGGACGGCGACCAAGTAGTGCTTGGTTTTTATATCCGCTGACTCGGCAGGTTCAGACCATATCGCACCGTGTGTGCGCGCTGCGCTGCTCGTGAGGCCAACCGTCAGTTCCCCCACTGACAGCGTCGAGAGAGGACGACCGTCATGAGCTGCTCCTTTTGTAACTTTTGAATTTCTGACCCCCCTTCTGACATCCCCTAAGGAGAATTAATCGTCAGAATGAGTGGCCCGCAAGGTGTGCTAAAATCTTCTTACCCACGCACTCTCTAATAAGATCACGCTACCCTATTTCTCTTATCCTCAAATCACCAAAATTCCTCATCATTTTTCCTGGCGTAATAAATTCGCAGCATTACGCTGGATGGTGGCAGCATACTCTCTAAGTCTCTGATCATTTTGAGTAGTGAAGGACCTGTTATTACGCTGGTGGTAGATAATCTGTGATTCTACACTGGAGAGAAAAATCCGTCATTACACTGGTGACGGCAGGGGTGATCGTTAATTTCTCAACATTAGTGTGGAGTCAAAATTTTCCGGATATTACACCGGTGGCTAAAATTTTTCGTTATAACAACTGGATATCATTTTCCTGGGTCCCAGCAGACAATGGAGCGCCAGCGGTTTATTGCCCTTGCCTGTTTTCTTCAAATTATATGTGAATGACATCGACATATATCCAAATAGCTTTGTTTATCAGAATCTGTCGATGGTTAAATAAATGATGGTGCTGTACCTGAGACGATGAGAGGTTATACTGTACAGTACCTACACCAAAGAAAGTCAATTGGAATTTTCTCGAAGTCTAAGAGTTAAGATCGATTTTTTTTATCCAAGAGAGAACCAAAGGCTAGAAGCCAGCAAATTCTTCCCTTCAAGAAAAAATTGAAACCAGATAACACAGAGTCAAATTCAAGATCCGTTAATTTCGAGATGCCTGAATACACTGCACTTAAACGACTGGATGTCATATGCAGTAGGAAATACAGACAGAGGAAGACAGTTCCAGAGATGACCTGTTGCATACATGAAGGACTGTTAGTAACGGTTAACTCATGCATTAGACAGGGATGAGAATTTGCTACTAGACGGGTGCGACACGCCAGCCGTTGTGGCGGAAAAAAGCAAGCAGACAGTTCAGAGGAACAGTGACCATTGAAATAACTATAGAAAAGATATAAAGATGCAACAGTGCAGCGAAGATACAGAGGTTGAAGGGAGCAAATAAGAGGAGGAGAGTTAATGAGACGAAAAGCCTTTAACTCCACCTTGTCGGGAAAAGCTGTCTGTGGGGAGCCTCCCCACACTTGAAAGTTGTTCTCTACACAGAGGCGAATAAAACCTGCGTATAAAGTCAACAGCTGTGCAGGGGTAAAGAAGGCGCGGAGTCGGCTTAGCACACCTAATCTCTTAGAGGCAGATTTTATAGAGGAGGCAATACACTCATTCCAAGGTAAATCCCGATAGAATGAAACCCCATTTATATTGTAAGATGATGCAGGATTGAGTTTGTTGGGTACTGTAAAAAAATTAAAAGATATTACTGTGGTGGACTTATACGGGCAAAATGATGTAAGAACTAAGTTTCTGATCCATTAAAAACAACAGGATTACTTTTACACCAATGAGAAGTATGAGCCTAGTCAGATATTACGTGTCATAGCCTCATCCCTTGATTGTTGAAGTAACTGCTGAGATGGACTCTGTGGGAAGTTAATGGAAAGGTGGAGGACGGAGACATAAGCGTATGAGTGTATAAGGTTAGAAGTACAGCAAAGGTCATTGATGAATAGAAGGAAGAGAGTTGGTGATAAGACAGGGCCCTGAGGAACACCATGATTGATAGCCCTAGGAGAAGAACAGTGGTCGTCTACAACAGCAGCTACAGAACGACCAGAAAGGAAACTAGAGATGAAGACACAGGTAGAAGGATAGAAAACGTAAGATTACATTTTGGAAATTAAAGATTTATGGCAGACCCGATCGAAAGCCTTTGAGACGTCAAGTGCAACAGCAAAGCTCTCCCCAAAGTCCCGAAATGATGACGACCGGGAGTCTGAAGGGAAGGTGAAAAGATTGCCAGTGGAGAGTTCCTGGCGGAACACATACTAACGATCGGAATGAAGGTTATGATTGGAAAAGTGCTTTAAATACTTTTTATTGATTCAAAGTTTTTAGAAATACAGGATGTTAGAGCAATAGGGCGATAGTTACAAGGCTGGGATTAGTCATCCTTCTTTGGGGCACGCCGAACGAGTGCAATCATCCAGCCAGAAGGAAAGGTACAAGTTGACAGACAATGGCGAAAGAGTTTACTAAGGAAGGGTGATAGCACAGAAGCACAGTTCATGAGGATTGTGTGTGTGTGAGAGAGAGACAGACAGACAGACAGAGAATATGTGTGTGTGTGTATGTGTGTGTGTGAGAGAGAGAGAGAGACAAACAGACAGAGAGAGAGAGTGTGTGTGTGTGTGTGTGTGTGTTTTACGCAGCGAAGAAGGAACCAAAGGCCAGGAGCCTGCAAACCGTTCCTTCCAAGAAAAAAAAACGAAAACAATACAACAGAGAGCCAAATTCAAGATCCATTCGAGATGCCTGGACACACTGCGTTTGAAAGACTGGAGATCATAGGAAGTAGGAAATACAGACAGAGGGAGACAGTTCCAGAGTTAGCCTGTTGCATAAATGAAGGACTGGGAGTAACGGTTAACTCTTGCATTCGAGAGTTGGAGAGAAAAGGAATGAGAGTTTGTTGCTAGACGGGTGCTACGCGCCCGTTGTGAAGCTGGAGGGTTGCAAGCAGCCAGTCCAGAAAAGTAGTAACCACTGAAGTAGCGATAGAAAAGAGATAAAGATGCAACAGTGCGGCGAAGAGGTAAAGGTTTGAGGGAGCTAGTATGAGTAGGAGAGTTAACGAGACGAAAAGCCTTTGACTCCACTCTGCTTAGAAGAGCTGTATGTGGGAAACCTCCCCACACATGAGAGTTGTACTATACACTGTGCAGGGGTAAAGAAGGTACGGAGTCGGCTTAGCACACCCAATCTCTTGGAAGCAGATTCTACAAGGGATGTTAAGATCCAGCTCTCCAAAATGGTTTGATAACAACTGTGCCAGAGCAACAGTCCAAAAGTCATTACCATATAACATCTGAATCACTTTATCAGTTTAAAATTGCTAGAAACCATGCAAAAGCTGTAATAAATCTCGCTAAATCATTTTTCTTCGTGATCAAGCATCAAAACTACTTAACAACCCTAATGACACTCATGCAGTAGCCCTTGTTATTTCTAAGGCTTTTGACAGAGTATGGCGCCGTTCCCTGCTGTCCACACTCCCTTGCTATGGACTAAGGTCTTTTGTTCCTCTGCTTGCCTCATATCTCAGCGACAGAAATAAAAGAGTAAAAGTAGATGATGTATATTTCAGTTTCCACTCAATTAACGCCGGCGTGCCACAGGGACCAGTTCTGGCACCAACCCTGTTCCTGGTTCATATTAATGATCTCTTATCTGTCACCCACAATCCCATCCATTCGTATGCAGATGACTCAACACTTCATAGTTCATTCACACTCAGACACCCATTTACAAAGTCTGATATCTCTAATTCTCAACTCAGCACAGCCATCTCCATAA
>JAGKTI010041308.1:0-10269 GCA_018397915.1 Birgus latro
ATGTATATGTATATAATCCTTCTTGAGGATACATCAGAAGGCAAATGCAAGAAAGTGAGGAGTGGACAGGAAACCTTCAGTAACGGAAGCCGAAAAACAAAATGCTACATTAATGGGGACAGGGCGAGGATAGCCGGTGGCATCAGGGCAGCATCTCTGGCAGGATACAGAAAGCAACACATCGTGGGCATTTAGGGAGACGAAGGAAAATTAGGATGTTAGGTAGGAAGGTACAGAAAACCGAAACCAAAACGGAAAACAACACAAACCACAGCGAAGTGAAGACAACTCCCTCAACATGAGGACGTCGTAGGTCTTTTATTCCAGCCAAGGTCTATACTCCAGCTCCTGACAGCTTTATCTAGCTTGGGAGGGACAGCGAAATGGAGAAACAATAACCTTTTTACTCTACCTTGGCTTTAAATTGTCATCCCTTCACCTTGAGTGCTGAGTTATGGCAATAGATTAATATTAGAAAAAATATCAAAACTAACACATGATCGCAAAGAAGGGGCTAAAGTCTTAAAAAATATTGAAATACAAGTCACAGCTGCAACAGGTACGGGGAAAATTACTTCATGTCAATTCAGATAATTACAGAGATTCTGAACAGGAGAGTTGCCGATTATCCAGACTGAAAAGCAAAAGAACCCAAGCAAATTGGAGACAAGGAAACGGGAAATAAGTGAAGAAAAAAAAACTACTACAGTGTTTAAATAGTACCACGAACAGAATCAGGAAAAAAAAGTAAGCCAACATGGATATAGGAAAGGAAGGCTACGAATAACAAAAACTGAAAAGAACACAAGCAAGAAGGGGGCAGTGAAACGGAAAACAGTGCAGCAAAGTCCATAACTACGACAGCGTATGGAGAAAACTACGGCGTGTGTGGACTCAGAAAAAAAAGACAGACGTAAGCCAGAGAGGAGGTGGAACAGAACAGGAAGACTACGGAAACCAGACGCCGACCAGCAAAACACAAGACGAGGTACAGCGGAGAGAGAGGGAGGGACATCAGGCGAGGAATGCAGACAGAAAAATTACGCGGGCAAGGGAACACTAACGGTGACAGGAATGGTACAACAGCAGCGCGGACGTAAGGTAGGAGGCGAGGAAAGTGATGTGGACAGGAGAGGGAGAGAAAGAGGGAGACGGGAAGGAGGAGGAAGAGATGGGTGATGGACGGGAAGGAAGCAGGGGAACTGATACATGTAGGAAGTGAAAGTGACAGGGAAATGAGGATCTATATGCGTGAAGAAACGGAAGGAGAAAAGGTACAAAATGTGTGAAACAACTGGAGACGGCGAGGCAGAGGAGGAGGAGATGGGTGATGGAAGGAAACAGAAAAATGGTGGGTGGGAAGTGAAAAAGACAAAAAAAGGAGTATATATCTGTGACGTAAATAAAAAAAATAAATGTGAAAGGCAGGGAGAGGAAGAGCAAATGGGTGATGGAAAGTGAGGAAGCTGGGGAAATGACAGACTGAAAATTATAGACAAGCAAAGGAGACTGCACTAATTTGATGATATGGAGAAGGAAAGGTGAAAAGCAGAAAGGTAAAGGAAGGGGAGATGGGTGATCGAAGGGGAAGCAATGGTAAGATAAATAAAAATGAATAAAATTAATAAAGGTGGAAAGAGAGAAAAAGAAAGTGTGAAAAAAGGGAAGATGTGGACGAGAAATAGGCAATGGAGAACTAGTGCAGAATGAGCGCAAGGCAGGGACAAAAGGAGACAGAGGAAGGCGATATGGAGGAGGGAAAAAGATGAGGTGGGAATACGTGCAGAAGGGAAAACAAAAATAGGGGACGCCAGATAGAGGGAAAAATAGCACTGGGCGTGGAAGAGAAGATGAGTGACGGAAAGTAAGGAGGCAGGAGGCAATGTAGACAGAGAAATGGGACCTGAGGGAGTGAACGAAAGAGCCGCTGAAAGAAAAAGAAAGAAAACTAAAAGCAGAAGTAGCCAGACGATGAGAAAATTGTAGTTAAAGGATTCATAGAACTAATGATAACCGAGAGGCGAAGGTAAAAATGAAATGGCAGAAGAGGGAAGAAAAGGAAGTCTGACGAAGAGAGGAGAGGGGAGGACAATATAAATAAGAAGAGCCAGCCAGACAGAAACATGATAAGAATGAGACTAACAAAGGAGGAAGAACAAGCTGCAGTGTAGACAAGGAAATGGTAGAAGGAGAGTTCGAACTATGTAAAAAAATTAAAAGTTGAGAAGGATGGCAAAAGGGCATCAGAAAGGGTAATATGAGAGAAATGAAGAAGAGATGGATGGCGAAGGAGGAAAAGGAGGGGAAATAAAAGAAACAAAGGGAACGATGGTGGCTGACGATGGAAGAGTAAATGCAGTGGATTATGGAAGATGAGGGAAACTGGGACAATCAGCTATACAGGAGGAAGAGGACAAAAAGTACAAAGAAAAGATGACAAATTTCAGCATATAAATCGTTTCCTGGCTAAAATTTTCCAGCACACCTCAATTACAAAAAAGCCAAACAAGTGACTGAAGATGCTAAGTGGCTGGTGAATTATGTTAGATTTCTTTTCCCTTTCTTTTCTTTTCCTGTTTTTACTTGCATGTCACCCGTCTTTCAAATCAACTTTTTTTTTCCCTCAAGTATTAGGCTCACAGTTATTGCTAAATCGATATTATATGAGAAACTTTAATGGAATAATTGGCTGGTTAGAGGAAAGGCAGACCTACGAACCGGATGGAGAGAGAGAGAGAGAGAGAGAGAGAGAGAGAGAGGGAATGTGTGGCACCTCAGGCCCAAATAGGGGGCGCCCCCCCCCCCCCCCCCCCCCCCCCCCCCCACGCCCAAAGCAAGACACNTATTGCTAAATCAATATTATATGAGAAACTTAAATGGAATAATTGGCTGGTTAGAGGAAAGGCAGACCTACGAACCGGATGGAGAGAGAGAGAGAGAGAGAGAGAGAGAGAGGAACTGTGTGGCACCTTAGGCCTAAATAGGGGGCACCACCACCACCACCACCACCACCACCACCACCACCGCCGCTACGCAGAACGAATGACACTTTGAGACTTTGGTGACGAGGGTACGAGGGGTCCCTGCCAAACTATGGGAGAGGAAGTTTAAAAGGGGAAGCGAGGAAAAGGATGAAAAGGGTGATGGGAAAACACGGCGGAGAATTTACACGAAGCCAGACGGAAGGAAAGTGAAAATCAATGGCTTTTACCCATTCAGAATGATGACGTGTTTTATATACTATTTTGACTAGATGATTCTTGTTTAGCTTAGAAAACACGTCCTCGGTTGGAAGGGGTTGAAACAGCCTTCCTTTAAAATTAAGAAGGAGTGAGGTGGGTGAAAAGGTTTGACTGAGTGCCCGGCTGACCGACTGATTGATTTTACTGTCTGTCTGTCTGTTTCTCTGTATGTCTGTGTTTTTCGGCCAGTTAGTGCCAGACGTCTAGTTCCAGATGTCATTCAAGATGGCCGAGTACTTCCTGAGTGGCCAGAAAGTACCCACAGTATTATGTGATTAAGGAGAGGGAAATAACTCCAATTGTGAAAATCCTGATCAAGCCTGAGTGAGACTAATCTAGATGGAAGAAAACATAACACACACACACACACATACATACACACACACACGCACACACACACACACACACATACACACACACACACATACACACACACACACACACACACACACATACACACACACACGCAACAAAATACGAGTGTGTGGGAAAGTTTGAAAGCAACTAATGATAGGGGGGAACAGAGGAGAATTAGAGGAGGTGGATGGATGCAGAGTAGGACTAAAATGGAGTCCAGAAACGAGTGGGTGGGGGGAAAGAGTGGGGGAGAGGTAATGAGGGGGCAGCGTGGAGTTAAAGGGGGAAGGGAGTGGGGGAGGAAAGGAGGGGGAGAAGAGGAAGAGTGAGAGGGAGATGGGGAGGAGAGGGCTAGGAGGAGGGAGGGGAGGGGGATTGGAAAAGAAGAGTGAGGGAATGAGAGGGGGTAAGGTGGAGTGAGAGGGGTAAAGAAAAAAAAGAGAAGGGATAAAGGACAGGAGGGGGAAGCGGAGGGGGGAAAAAAGGGGAGGAGAATGGAAGAGAGGGGATGTAGAAGGAGATGGGAAAGGAGAAGAAGAGGGGGAAGGAGGAGGCAAGGGAAGGGGGACAGGATGCGACAGAGGGAGGAGTGACGGGGTAATGTGAAACAGGGGAATGTATGTCGGAATGCTGTGACTTGTGAAGGGCAAGGTAGGGGAGACACTGAGCACTGAGGGGCAAGAATGGAGGAGTTAGGCGATGGAGGGCAAGAGGGACTGGAGAGGGGCAAGAAAGGGTCTAAGGAAGGGCAAGAAGGGACCAATAATAGGCAGAGAAGATCCAGGAAAGGGCAGGGACGAACCAAGAAGAGGAAAAGAATGAACGAATGAAGGCAGCGTAGGGCAAGAATTGACCATGGAGAAGCAAATAAGGCCAAGAAAGGTCTCCCCCAAAAAATAATGCAACAGAGAATAAGGGCAAGAATGGAAAGAAGAGTTGCAAAATGAACCAAGAAAGGTCAAGGAACAATTAAATTGGGGTAAGGAAGAACCAAGAAAGGGCAAGATGGGAAGACGGCAGGGCGTGACACAGCGGGACAAGGCGAGAAGGGCAGGGAAAGGTGGGATAGGGCATATCAGGAAAGAGCAGTAAGACGAAGCACAGAAAGGAACAAGTACAGGAGTGGGGCATAGCGAGGGAGGGAGGGACAGGGCGAAAAAGGGCAGGGTGTGGAGGGCAGGGTAGGAAGTACAGGGAAGGGAGGTACAGAGTTAAGGAATAAGACGAGGCATAGCAGGGGACAGAAATAGGGGTCAGGCACAATGAGGCAGGGAGGGACGGGGAAAGGAAGGGCAAAGTGGAGAAGGGAAGGAAAGGAAAGGGCTGGATGGGAAGGACAGGGAGGGGCTAGGTGGGGAAGTGTGTAAAGGCTGGGGGAGGGAGGCGAGGGAAGGGCAGGGTGGAGAAGAGTGGGTAGGGTGGGGTGAGGAAGGGAATCTGAGGGAGAACAGTGTGGGGAAGAGCAGGGCGAGAAAGGACAAGACGGGGAGGAACGTGAAGGGCGAAGACTGGTGGGGAAGGGACAGAGAGGGGAAGGGTAGGGGCAGGGTGGGGCAAGGCAGGGCAGGGGAGGGTCAGGGCGGGGATGTGGTGGCGGTGGTGGGTGGGATATGAGTGAGGTGGTGACACATTCCATCAGCATCAGCCACACTCAGGGTCAACCGGAAGTACCTGTGTCACTCCCGCACTTCCTCTCCTCCCCTGGACATCAATTTAACCCTCTGACTACTGGGATATTTCTTGGGTGAAGCAAATCGTCTGGTCTTGGCATGAACACACACACACACACACACACACACACACACACATANCACACACATGTACATATTTAAGCCAAACAAAGGAACCAGGAGACATGCTAATGAAGAAATAAACTGCCACTTAAAGAACGCATCACTCAAAAATATCATCATTAATGTCAGTTAATACTGCTGGCTTTACACACACACACACACACACACACACACACATTAATGAATAGATGAACAACCACCACAAAAATGAATACAGCAAGACACCACTATGTAAATATATTCGCTACGATGACATTTTATTTCACTACGACTGTTACAAGGCGATTTTATTCATCTAAGTAGAGCTCCCTATAGCGAGTTTGTTCTGACCTCTCTGATCGTTTGGAGGTAAGAATAAGCCAACAGAATCTAAATGCCCCGCCAAACAAAAGAACCAGCATACATTCTCATATTTACGCCTTTAAAATCATACTGAGAATACCAACTCGCATTCTGAATTGATAATGGGAGTTTTTATTTTCACATGCCAGAATCTAAATGCTTAGCTAAACAAAGGGACCCAGACACACACTCCAACCACTAACTCTCACTTCTAATTTGACACAAGGAACTTTTTTTTTTTTTTGACGTTGTTTGACCGAGCGCGAGTGCCAAGAATGTCGACCCCGCCGCAATCCATCACCACCGCCACCACTACAACCCTCCCCCACCACCACCACTGCTACCACCACCTCCACCTACCTCTACTACCCACATCATAACTACCTCCAGCATTACCGCCACCACTTCAACCATTCCCCAATCACCACTACCATCATCGCCCCTACAACCCCACCACCACCACCATCACCAATACTGCTACCCACACCATCACCACCTCCACCACTACTACCACCACCATCATCTCTACTCCATTCCCCCTCCCCCCCAAAGCCGCCACCACCACCACCACCACCACCATAGTTACTGCTCCTTCACCATCACCACAACCACCACCGCCTCTACCATTACCATCACCACCACCACTACTTGCCTCCCACCCCTATCACCACCACCACCACCACCACCACCACCACTGCTAACCTCCTCCCCTCTCCACCACCGGCTCACCACCACCACCTCCACAGTGTGGCGGGTCCGGGCAGCGCACATCATTATTTCCCGCCATTAAGGGGCAGAAAATAGAAAAGTCTGTCCACTACCTCTTGGCGTGGGGGTGTTTTTGGACTCCTGTTCATTATTTTATTCCAATTTTTTTAGGCTTCCTTTCACTAGACAGGGCTTCAGGAAATTGTTATATAGATGGAAAGAGAAAGGAGGGAGATAAGTAAAAAAAAAAAAAAAAGAATAGAACTGGTAACAAGGAAATGGACGGGGGACAGCCAAATAAGATACAGTACGAGAATAATGCAGAGATTCAGAGTAATGAAAACAATGATTATTTTTATCTTTTTACTACCAGACGACTAATCCCTAAGCTGACCCAGGGTGGCCAAGACAAAAGAGCCTCACGATTCCTTATGATCATCAACACTTCCTCCCGCCATGTTGTGTAATTCAGTACTCAACTGGATTTATAGATATAACTCAACAGACACAGGTACTGATGGTTAAGTACGAGGTTTTTGTAGATACCGAAGACATCTTGAAACAGCTGCCCCTACAGTTAGTTCAACAAGAGGTGAATCGCAGCTTGTCCGTATTGCTTAGTAGAAAATAAACACAAAATAAGAGCAAGAAATAAGTCCCCCCTAGAGCTAATTCTGAAACAAGTGTCGTCACTACCACTTCAACACGAGGACGCAATTCTTACGCTATTCTTACCGCTGCCAGACGATTTATTCAGCTTAAGGGGTTAATGAAGGCTGTATCTAACCTCTCAAGTTCGAAAAGTCTGAATGAAATCGTCTTCCAAATAAATCTTCCAAAATAGAGTCTTCCAAATCTCCCTGAATAAAATCGTCTGATGGTGTCATGAACTACATTGATAATACGTCATCTGGGTGAAGAGGTTAACTATGGATCTACCAATTTTTTTCTTGTACAGCGGAAAAAGACAGTGATATGGCTTTACGTACCTTCCATAGCAGATCTCCGTGATTAGCACCATATTCCAGTGTTAATCTTTTGTTACAGCACAAGAACAAAGTGGAGAGATGGTAATTATAGACCAGGTTAAAGCGAAAAGGGTACAGTTACTCCTACAGCGGGTTCAAAAACGGTTCAGTCATTTTCTTGTACCTGAAATAATAAGGGTCGATATGGAACGGTGAGGCGAGCATGAGTAGCCGGAAAGGTTGGGCTAATGAGGTCATCAGTGCGTTGGTGATGATCAAGTGGCCGCCTCCACCACGACACTGTAAACACGTAGAAAATATACCACGCACGGCCAAGGCAAGGTGAGGATGATGCGTGGGTGATAACGGGTGACGTGCATAAAAACACTGACACACACACACACACACACACACACACACACACACACACACACACACACGTTTATATATACACGCACACAAACGAAGGCACAGCGACCAAGATACAGCTCTACATCATTTACCTTGCCCTCATCAGTTTTAAGCTCTAATTGTAGCTACGCATTCGTTATGACAAAATTAGGCAGCGTAAAAGAGGGTTGCGTAAGTCATTTATAAACGCCTGCAAATGAGTGATGAAAATGCGTAAATAACATGTGGTGAATCGTGACAAAGGCAAACAAGAGACTGAAAGAAATATCAGTAAAAGTGGTTAGCCGTATAATTCTCGTTATGTGTCTCCCTTCCATCTGAATTAAAGTGTCTGGCGCTAACTGAAAAAAAAGTACTAAAGAAAACACGGCCACGCGACAGAATTAACAAGGTCTGGCTAATACCTTCCAAAAGCGCTAGGTAAAAAGTGCTAGAAGAAGCCACACATAATTGCCCTTTTCGCCACGTTCAAAGGGATACGATCTTATTACCCTGTCGCAGCCCTCACTCCCAGAACACACACCGTCCATCTTGTCACCCACTGAGGTACACATTCAGGGACAAAAGTTTGGTTACTATTCCAAAGCGTCTACTTAACACTTGGGCTGTCCATTACTTTTCTCCCTGCTGCATCATATTACAGAGGATAAACTATAGAGCAGAAATATTCCAAGCTTCTCTCATTTTAGGAATCTTAACCAGGAGAGGAAAGTGGAAAGCAGAAGAGGCGAAATTTTTGGTGAACTTTTGTCTCCGGACATTTCCATTCTGCATCACTATTGGTTAACTTCTTGTACACGAGAAAAATATAATCCATTAACTCTGCATCCACCTCTTTCACTTCGCTTAGCCTCATGCAATCTCTGGTTTCTCTTTAAACTTAAGCTGACGATGTAAGAACACAGTTTTGACACGATTGAAGATATCCAATGTGAAACGACTAACGTCCAGAAGAGAATCAAGATACATTTCCAGTGATGCCTCTACCAATGACAGGAACATTGGAACAAGTGTGTGGATGAAAGAAAGGGACTATTTTGAAGCCGATAATTGAAGTATAAGTCTAAACTAAAAATAGATAAACAGATAAATAAATAAATGAGTTTTGCAGCATTTGGTCTTTATTTCCTATTTTTGACTAATATATATAAGGAACATTTTACATCTGAGGTACAGTTAATATATCAAATTCTTTACGGGAAACGAGGAAAAACTACCATACCCGAAGTTAATAAATGTAGCACTGGCAAGGGAGGTCCAAGATGGCTTTGTTTACCAGCGAGGCGACACAAAGGCAGGGGTGTGGCCGGCGACAAGGGGCAACTGTGTACGAAATAATTAATGTGTGGTTCACCTCGCCACACGGGGGCCGGATTCACGAACAAACTTACGATAAATTTCCTCGTCGTAACTGTGATTTGTTTTCGCAGGAAGGAAGAAGGAAGCAGAGTACAGCATCGTCCCATATCTCTTGTTATACCCGCAAAAAATAACTTTTATTGCGAAGGGGGATTGACCTACTTTTGTTACTACCACTGTTGTATATATTTATTTATTTACTGGCTTAAGGAATATTTCTTGTAGTGAAGGGGCAATGAAAATATTTATGTCACCTACCTCCCTTCAGTTCGAAAAGGTTCCTCTAAGCTGAATAAAATCGTCTGATGGTAGTTAGAATAAAATAAAATAATACATCATAAGACTGAAGGTGTTTAAGTTTGGTTGTGATTCTCGACACTGGTCTCGCCATCGTGGAGTGCCAGCATTATCTCGCGTTATCTCAAAATATCTCCTGTTTTCTTGGTCTTCGTAGCAGTTTTCTCGCTTTTGATGTAAAAGAAATTCTCCTTCCTTTTACACACCCACCCACCAACACCCCCCCCCCCCCCACACACACACACATTTGTCTCCTCACCGCACACACGTCTTCCTCATATGATCATTATCTGTCCACCTATAAACCGCCGGACGCCTAATCCCTGAGTTCATCCAGGTTTGTTGCTGTTAAGGCTCCTTCAGGCCTCTGTATCGTAGTGCATCACCAGTCTAGCACAAACTTAAATTCATCGTGCTCACATAGTCACGAACTTATAAAAATATTGCTCACATGATTTACCGCACCTCTATATTAGTTATCAGGTGCTCGGTACTAATATCCAGTTAGGGTGATATGCTTAATCAGGGACCAAAATTCGCTAACTTTTCCACTACCGCTACGTCATACTTAGGGTATATCCGCCCCTTTCCTCCCTGACGCATCATATCAGGGAGAATCATCGCTGGTGGGAAAAACAAACCCAGCCTCTCTCAGCCTAGGAATGTTAGCCAACTGGAGAATGTGAGAAGCACGGGAGGGTGAAATATTGGTGAAATTTTGTCTCTGTCTGTAAAAAGAGAAACCTTAAATTCCCTCTGTCTCAACTCTTCACGATCCCTTTACCTTTTGCT
>JAGKTI010041309.1:0-10268 GCA_018397915.1 Birgus latro
GGACGCCTTTCTAGGCTCAGTGCTTTCTTAGCGTTTTCAGATTTCAGCTTGTATTGGCGTGTCTCCTGCAGCCCCACCCACTTTGGTGATCGTCACAGCAGCTGTTTCATCCATACCGATCAGTATTTTCTGGTTTTTTCCTAGGCTAAGCTTTTTGAAATATTTAGCCGTTATCTGAGTGTCTGAGCGAGTGAGTGCATTCCTTTACTTGATTTGAATTTCATGTAACGTAAATTCATTTCTTTGTAATTAATAAATTCACAGTTCTTTTCTTGAGCTTTGTTAAAGTTTATTAACTGTGTTTGATTACTCCACTCTATTATTTAATACAGTTTGCTGCTCTGCGTTAGCACAACTTTTGAATTAAATCACGGCCGGTACTTAGGCCAGCTTTGGCATCACACTTTAAATCCGTTGTGCTAGCTAGGAGTTTGGCTCAGCCAAGAGCCTGTTATTATTATTATTATAATTTTTTTTGATTGTTGGGGGAGGGAGAAGAAACTTTCTCGTAGGCCAACGGTACAATATTGCAGCCCAATAGAGCGTCTAGTTCTCTGCTGCGTGCCGTTGAGGAAGTTTGTAATTCTCGACCCTAGAGAATTGACATAGCACACTCAGCTATACATTGTATACCAATTATACAATATTTCATTATTTCTTGGGAATACTTAAATTTCCCCTGACATCTGGCGACACGCCAGAGTAAAACTCTCATTTTCCCCTGACAGTATGCAGCCTTCATGGATCTGGAGAAAGCATATGACAGGGTGGATAGACAAGGTTTGTGGAATGTATTAAGAATATATGGAGTGGATGGGAAGTTGTTGAAGGCACTGAAGAGTATGTATGAGGGTGCTAAGGCTGCAGTGCGTGTGGATGGCAAACTGAGTGAATCTTTACATTTGAAGGTTGGATTGAAACAAGGATGTGTCATGTCTCCATGGTTGTTCAATCTGTACATGGATGGGGTTATAAAAGAGATACAAGGTAGGGCAGTGGATGTTGGAGCGGCCCTAGTGAGAGAGGGCAGTGTTTGGAAACTCCCTGTACTGTTGTTTGCAGATGATACTGTGTTGTTGAGCGAAGACGAAGGGGAGCTGCAAGGCTTGGTAGATGAGTTTGGGAGAGTGTATAAGAAACGGAATCTAAAGGTGAATGTAGGGAAGAGTAAAGTGATGGTCTTCGAGAGAAGTGAAGCCAGTGAATGTAAAGTGAGATTGGATGGGAAGGATATGGAGAATGTGAGTGACTTTTAGTACATGGGCAGTGTGATGAGTAAGGATGGAAGTCTGGAGGGTGAAGTGCTCGAAAGGGTGCAGCAGGGAAGGAAGGTTGCTGGTTCGTTGAAAGCAGTGATAAGAAACAGGGATGTAAGCATGGAAGTGAAAAAGTTGTTACACGACAGTATTGTGATACCAACTCTGACATATGTAAGTGAAGCCTGGACCCTGTTGGACGGACTGAAGTCAAGAGTGAGAGCAGTGGAAATGAGTTATTTGAGAGGATCATGTGGAGTCACATGGAGAGACAGACTAACAAATGAGGAAGTGAAGAAACGTTGTGGTGTGGTTGAGGACGTGATGAGAAGCGTTAGGAGAAACACGTTAAGGTGGTTTGGGCATGTGGAGAGGATGGAAAGTGAAAGACTGACGAGGAGAGTGTATGTGAGTGAGGTGGAGGGGGCGAGAGGGAGGGGGAGGCCGAGGATGAGATGGAGGGATGGAGTGGGAGAGGTATATGAGAGAGGGGGGTGTGAGTTGGGAGCGTGGTAGTGAAATGGCAGGGGACAGAGTGACATGGAGGCGATTTGTTTGTGGCCACCCCGTGCGGGATTGAGGCGTCTGGCAATAGATAGATAGATAGATAGAAAATATTATTACATGGCCTTTGGACACTGAAGTGCCTCTACATATTTCGTTTGTAGGAGCAATTACTCACGCTGTAAACTCCAACAACTGTCGCTCATCATGTTTGGATTAAATCGGCCTTGATATCTGCTCTCCATTATGACATTTTCGTGGTGAAACCTTTCGCCACGTTCATCACTGACGTTGCCAAGTATAAATAGAAAGACGTCCAAATGCGAATGGAAGAAATTTATCTTGAGAGACATTCGAGCACCGAGTGCATAGTAACTCTTCATCATCTTATGCACAAGCTCCTCATAATTCGATGCTCGAAAATTTCCCAAGTAATTCTTGGTAAGAACCATGAAGCTCTCCCAAACAGCCCTTTCCAGCTCAGATAAGCTCCTTACAAAATTCTGATCGCTGAGTATAAGATGAATTTGAGAGACTATTGAAAAAAACTGCCTTTACTTTGGCCTCAGATACAATGCAGTGGAAGCCAGCACCATCTTGATCCATGGCCTTCATAAAGTTCTTCATCAAAGTTTCAGATGAAGTGGAGGCAAGCCTACCTTCTCAGGGTCAACAAGAGGTTTGTTAAGACAGTTGAACCTTCCAGTCATATCTTTCGGTCACACTGGGCATGGCATTCCTTTTTGGTTTTAATGCTTAGCGTCTGCTCTGCTGTCCCTTGAACAGAGAAAACACATGTGCTTTGTGTAACCTTGCTAAAGTCCTAGAAGCAAGCAGATCATTTTCAGGTCCCCACAGATGCTCCAGTGATGTGTTTTGTAGCCAGTAGTGGTCAACAGAGTACTCATAGTTTCACAATTTTCATTCATTCCATGGGCACGCACAATTGGAAGAGATGGAAGCTCATTCCCATTATGGAGAAGGACTGCCTTCAGTGCATTCTTCCCAGAATATATGAACAACCACCATTTTCCTTTTTAATAAGGACGAGACTTGCAAGGTGTTGTATTAACGATAGAACATCACAACAGTAACAAAGCATGTCATCCATGAAGTACATTGAGAGCCTTTCATGTCTATGATGGAAGGTGGTGGTACAAACTCTACCTTGTAGCATGTTCCATTGCTTGAGTCAAGATGCAAGGAAATCATTTTTCTCCTTGGGGGAGTTAAGGTCTCTTATAAGGTCATGCAGCTCTACCTGACTGAGGAGGTGTGGCTCTATGCTTTCTAAATCTTCTTGAAAGTCGGCATCCATGCAACACTCCTCCTCACTAGATTCTGATTCACTTGTGGTACTTAATGAAGGATCTAGAACTGGAAGCTCAAGGTCATGGGGTGCTTACCTTAGAGAAGGATCATAAGGATACCTGATCTTGGACCACGTTTTCGCTGAATTCCCTTTGGTATTAGTGAGGCAAAAGTAGCAGTCAGGACAATGATCATTTGGTTCGCGTCAAATCATTGGTACAGCGAAAGGCATACCTGAAGGCCGTTTCATGTGGCTTGTACCGAGCTTGCATGCAGTATGGGGTGCCCACTTCTTGTCTTGATTACCATCAGGACATTTGAAGTAATGTCTGTAAGCACTTTTAACATTCCTTGTAATTGGTCTCTTCAGGCTTTCAGGTGTAAGGAACCCGCAGATGTGGCAGAAAGAGTTTGATGCATTCACACACTTGCGGTGCTTCACTGCTTGCCAACACAGATCAAGGCACTGTAACAGTAAAGCTGAAATGGAATATCAAATGTAACATTACCATTACATACAATGGTGTCAAAAAAAAAATAAAATAAGATAAGAATCATCTGCTTGCTGGTGGGAATATTTTACCCGACTTTAGGCTGTGGCTAATTCACCTTGAGTTGCTAAATACCTTGTGGCTCAACTGAAACTGATATAAAAGCCACATTTACTAACTGAATCAACTTTACAAAGTATTGTGGCGTGCAGGGCCTCGTATATATATCACTATGACTGGAGTCGAATTTAATATTCCAACACACGAGCAGATTTTACTATGGTGTTTTGCTACATTTTCGAGGGTCAACTACTTGCTCCTCGAACGCGTATGTTTATGCTGGGGTTCTTGGCAATACCAGGTCAATGCATACAACTAATAGAACAGGGCATAAAAACTCTGCTGAAACCAAACTAACAAACATATAATAACCAAATTCACATCTCCAGGGCAAAATACAATATAACACAAATACATAGGATAGATGGTACAAATTAAATAAATGTGGACATAGTGGCACTTGACATATATGTATATCATTTACAACAGGACTTAGAAATGGACATTACAATTCCAGTACAACATTAATATTTCATGGTATGCTTCTGAACAGGACATGAATATGATCGTCACAGTATGAATATAACATTAATGTTTTATGGCAAGGTTTCGATACCGAGGTCACAATATTGCAGAGTCATTTATAGGGTAGCTTGGGCACTGATTTCATATTACAGGACATGGCACTAACACAGACTAGTCACTATGTTTTCCTTGGGCGATCTACACTGTCTAGTCAGGGGGAGACATAGTCACTGGTCACTGTTCCTCCTGTAGGAGGCACGGGACTTTTTCTGTGAGCCGGGTTCCCCGAGTAATGTCAGGAGGCCCGCCTCTGTTCGGGCCCTGTCGTGGTGTCTGGGCCTCTGGACTAGGGCCGAAAAGGGAGAGTAGGCGCGCCTGGCGGAGCCGCCTTCTAGGAGTGGAGGCCTGGTCTCCGGGGTCAGGTAGGTCTCACCCTGGTGTCCTTGCATGCCCTAGGCTGACTGGGGGCTGAGGTCCCTCACACCCTGGGCCGCCGTTGGGGTTGGACTGTGGCTACTTCCAGTGGGAGGAGTCGCTGTCAGTGTGGGGTCACGGCAACCTCGGGCAGTAGGAGTCACCGTCAGGACAGGGCTGCGGCGACGTCTGGGTCGGGACTTCACCGGGTGCCTTCGGGAGGAGGTTTGTAGGGCAAGGACTCCGGAACTACCAAGGGGACCTCTCCAGCACTCCTCTACCAGCAGGTCTTCCAGGGGATCACCTCTATAAGGAGAAAGGAGAAGTCCCACCCGGCCACAGGAGGGGTGGTGGGCTGGGCAAGGGACATTTTCTTCAGGAAACGCCCTAGGGACAGAGGGTGAGGAGCAGATGATTGTCTGCTCTGCCTCCCCCATATGGCTTGATACCGACACAGTGGTTCCCTTGTCTCTTTGCACTACAAGGGGAGAGAAGACGGGGGCCCACTCTACCCTGTTCCCTGAAGAAGGTGTAGGCGAGGAATGGATGGTGGCCAGCTCAGCCTCAGGCCAGCTCAGCCTCAGACCCGAGACAGACGATGGCCTGTGTTGAGGCCCTATAGGAGGCAGCAGCTGAGGGGCAGACGATGGCCTGCCCTACCTCAGACCCGACACGGACGGTGGCCTGTGTCACAGCTCTGCCTCTGGGGGATACTGGAGGAGAGGAGCGAATGATGTCCTGTGTCACGACCTTGCAGGGGATGGTACATGAGGAGCGGACAATGGCCTCCTATTTCTCAGACCCGGCATGGACGATGGCCTATACCACGGCGCTACTCGGGATTGCATAGGCAATACTGCCCCTTACCTGGTGAGGGCTGCTCCGGCCGGAGTCAAGATGATTTTTACTGCATACCTGGCGTGGCATTGGTTGGGAGTGAGACGGACATATGGTAGTGATACAGATAGGCAGGTCCTGCCCGGAAGTCCTCCGTACCTTACCTGCATCCCTGTTGGTTCCTCCTCATCTGGGGGGGCTCGTGTCATCTGCCTCCTTCACATTTTCTGTCTCTGTTCGGGTGGGGGGGCTTGTGTAGGCGGTTGCACTGCTGTTTCCTCTTTCTGCCCTTCATTCACCACCGTCATCGGGGGAAAAGTCACGTTCCCGTGGCTGGAGGTGGTATGTGCCTGTGAAGGCAGTTTGTTGTGTTGGTGTGAGGTGGTGCAGGAAAGAGTCCAGTGTAGTGTGGGGAAGTTGGGTGGTTGGTGAGGCGTGTAGGCCACGTGGAGTGTGGAGGTGTGGTTCGTGTTGTGTAGGAGACGGAGGAGGTGTTGGGAGCCCCATACACTGTGATGCCGACCGTGAGGTTGGAAGCCAGGTCACTCTCTGTATCCGCATGATGGACAGCGTGGTGATCTCTGGCTGAATGCTTGCTAGTGGCGATGCTGGTCATGTTTTATGCCTGGGTGCTGGGGGCATGGGCATATTTCCCCTGGGGATTTGGCTGGGTGGAATTTTCCACCGGGCTTGATGTATAGGGAGTGTGATTGGGGTTGTGTTGGATGTCGGTGTGGGTGGCTTGCTGTGGGTGATGTGGCGGGAGTGGGTGACGATGTATATCGTGCGGGTGGGCGTGAGAGGCGGCCGTAATGGGTTGCAGTGGTAGTTAGGACCGGGGTTGGTGGTGAGGGTGAATGTGGTATGGGAGCTGTGGTAGGCGGTGTTTGTGGTAGTGAGGTTCGGGAGGTTGAGGGTGGTGATGAGGTGGTGGTTTTGTCTGAGAGGGAGAACCCAGGTGCGATGTGAGTAGTGGGTGAGAGGGGTGAAGAAGGTGTGGAGGTGTGTGGTGTGTGTGTAGGTGGGGATGATGGAGGGCGGCTTGATGGTGATGTTGGTGTTGCGGGTCTTGGTGGTGCAGTGGGTGTCGTGGTGGAGCAAGATGGATCCGGGGATGAGGCGTGCGTGGCCGAGGGTGAAGGTGAGGTGGCGGGGTGTGGACAGGAGGAGACAGAGGGGGATGAGAAGTATGGAAAGGGTCTGGCGGCGAGTTGCGGGGTTTGTGGTGCTGGTTGGGGTTGGGGTGGGGGACTTTGCTTTGTATAGTCGCACGTGGCGGTTCCTGTAGGTGCGGTGCGTGTTATGATAGTTGACTGTGACTTGGTAAGGGTTGGGGATGTTGGTGATGATACAGGGTCCCGTGAGGCAGGGGGAGATTTTGTTTGGTGTGGGGAATTGGGCGACTATAACAGAGTCTCCTGGATTGTAGGGGTTAGTGGGAGTGATGTCAGGTTGTAGGTCTTGATGTTGTTGGAGGTCCTGTAGTCGTCTTTTTAGGTGAAGGAAGGGATCGGACGTCAGGGGGTTGGAGGGGTTTTGGAGGTGATGTCACAATGGCAAGAGGAGGGGAGGTTCACCGAACACCCTCTTGTGTGGGGAAATGCCATCTTCCTGGGAGCAGGTGTTTATTTGTTGGGAAGCCGACAAGCCTCTCCTCAGGCAGATGTAAGCAGACACACAGCTGTAACAGGTGTGGAGACGAGTACACCTGCTGGATGTGAGTTTAGAGTGAAACACGGACAGAAGAGAGAGAGTAGGGAATTGGATGTCAGCTCAACGTACAGTTGCGGACAATAAGTATAGGGAGGTGGAGTAAGGAAGGAAGGTTGAGAGATAAAGTAAAAGCAAGCTGAAAGCAGGAGAGAGAGAGAGTCAGAGGAGTGGGGATGTTAATTGGTTGGATGTTTATGCAGACGGCGCTGACTTCGCTTTAGCGGCCTGGGAACACAAGTTGACGCAGCGTTTTGCTCGGGCCTCTACGGTGGATGACACGCGGGTGACGTGTGGATGAGGGCGGTGGATGAGTGGGTGAGGCCATCACCCACCTCGCAACCATGTGACCTGCAGGTGAACATCGGCAACCCTTGAGGCCAGGATAGGTTACGGAGCTCAGTTGAAACTTGGAGCTATTCAGAGCTCTGGGTGACGCTGTGACGGGAGGATGCAGCTTGATGCAGCCTGATGTAGCCTGGGGCAGAGACATGTCGCGAGGGATGTCACTGTGTAGCCGAAAGGGAGTAGAGTTCCAGGGGCGACATGAAAGCACTTCTGTTAACAGTGAGTTAAAAGTACAAGCTTATTGTAATCGCGGGTACAACTTGTGAACAGTGCTATTATATTTGTCTGTCGTCGGGGACTGGTAAAAAAGACTCCTAGTTAGAAACGGAAGGAGAGAAGATTTTAAATGTTTAAATGTGTTTATCTTGTACTAGTGTAACAGTGTAACTTAATATATATAAGTCAATAAAGAGAGTGCTTTATTTATAACAGCACTAGTGATTATTATAGGATTAAATATATAAGGTTGATTTTAAAGCACAGAACTTTTATGAGAACTTTAATTAATTAATATAGTGTTAGTAATAAAGTGAACTGAGTGTAGATGTTTTAGTGCGGTTTCTAGCATGGAACTTTATATGAAGTGAAATGAGGTGGGAAAATACCTCATGGCTTTTATGTATGTAAATATTTTGTGAATACTTTTTATAATTAAAGCCTAGAAAAGCCATATCATTTTTTCACTTCTTCCAGTTCCCAGTTCTAAGTATATGTGTATAGTGGTGTATAGTGAGGACCGAAGTCGCACATTGCCAGTGTCTGAATGATTCACGCTACCAAAGTATTAAATACGGGAGGATAATATTCCCGAGATAAATATCATTTCTGTATCAAGGGAGGGCGCGACATATTCCCCACTGGATAATTTTCACGTGGGTGGGCCAGTCATCGTTTGTTGTTTCTTGAATTTTTGCCAGTATTTGGTTCAGGAGGATACGATGACTTCTTTCGCACATGCCATTTCCCTAGGGCCATTAGGGGGAGAAATGGGATATTTTGTAGCCAAAGATGGTAGACAGCTGTTTCCATACATTGCCAGTGAATTCCAGGGCATTGTCAGAGTGAATGGCCTTTGGGATGCCGAAGTAGGGGAAGACGTGACGGACGAGGGCATCGGCAATACTAAGGGCAATGTGTTCTTTGGTGGGACAGGCGATCAGGAATTTAGAATACACGTCGACGAACGTGATGATATATTTGTATCCAGATTTGGGTGGTAGGGATCCGACAATGTCGATGGATAGTAGTTGCCAGGGCTTGTAGGCGGTGATTTTCCTTGAAGGGCCAGTGGTGTGTGTGATATCTTTCGCCAGGTTGCACGCCATACAGGCTTAACTTGTTTGGCTATGGTGGTGGGGTTGGGTGTCCAGTAGATATCGGGAACACTTGAATGAGCTTTTTAATGCCTAAGTGGATGCCATTGTCAGAGTGGAGGTGGGTCATGGCATCGAGGGCTGTGTCCAGGATGAGCACTATTTATGCAGACTGTGTGAACAAGTGATCTCCCTGCCGATGCAACTTGGTGAATACGTGGGGTGATATCCAGGAGGGGCGTTCCTTGGCTTGCCATTGCTGGAGGAGGTTGGGTTGGGTGTGAATGGATTGTATGGGAAGGCAAGACAGAGCAGATACGTTGGTGTGTAGTTTGCCCGGGCGATACGCGATTTCATAATTGAACTCTTCTAGGATCTCTCGCCATCAAATTAGCTGGGCGTTGTGTGTTGTGGACTGGCGTAGCCATTGAAGGGATTGGTGGTGGGTGATGATCGTGATCTGGGTGCCTGAGAGGTAGGCCCGCAAATGTTCGAGGGCCCATATGAAGCCTTGGCACTCCCTTTTTGTGGCGGCATAGTTCTTTTCCGCTTGGATGAGGGTGCGGCAGGCACAGGCGATGATATGTTCTTGCCCCTCTTGTACCTGTGCGAGGACAGCGCCAATGGCTACCAGGGATACATCTGTGTACAACCGGAAAGGAAGGTTGTAATTGGGGAAGGCAACGATCGGGGCGGAGGTTACCTTATTTTCGAGAGTGTTAAAAGCAGAAATTTGCTCGTTGTTCCATGTGAATGGTTCGTCCTTCTTTGTCATGTCGTGTACGGGTTTGGCGATGGGGCAAACCCTTTCACGAAATGCCTGTAGTACAATGTGAGTCCCAGGAAGGTGGCGACTTGGTGTACATCTTGTGGCAAGGGTAGGTCTGCGATGGCGTGCAGCTTATCGGGGTTGGGGGAGATGCTGTCTCCTGAGGTGATGTGTTCCAGGAAGGACACAGATTGGTCGGTTAGGACATATTTGGAAGGTTTGAGTTTATGTGCTTGGCGAATGCCTAAGAACACTTGTTTAGGCGATGGACGTGGTCAGCCCATGTTCTGTTAAAGACGATTAATGTCGTCGAGGTAGGCCAAGCAGACTTCCCAGGTGAGGCCACTGAGGATGGATTCCATAAGGCGGGAGAAGGTGGCCAGGGTGTTGCAAAATCCGAATGGGAGGACGTTAAATTGATAATGCTTCCCATTGTTGGTCAAGAAAGCTGTTTTGCCTCGGTTGTCCGGATGCACGGGGACCTGCCAATAACCAGACTGGAGGTCCAAGGTGGGGAACCAAGTGGCCCTGTGGAGGGAATCGAGTGAATCGTCGATCCTAGGAAGCGGAGTGGCATCTTTTGTGGTGACATCATTTAGCTTTCGGTAATCCACACAAAATCTGAGTGTGCCGTCTTTTCTCTTGATAAGCACAACAGAGGAGGACCACAGGCTATTGGAGGGTGATATAATGCTGACATTAAGCATTTCCTGGACCTACCGGTTTTCCT
>JAGKTI010041310.1:0-10268 GCA_018397915.1 Birgus latro
TGTGTGTGTGTGTGTGTGTGTGTGTGTGTGTGTGTGTAAATTTCTAAAATCTTAGCTCCATAATGGCATTTTTATGTGACACAACACTATCGTCCTCTAATTATTTCGTCCGTAACTTCACCATAACCCATGAAACGCAGACAAACTTAACTTTACCCAACTGAACTTACCTAAAGCAACCAAATCTGTCGTACTGCGTAATGCCGTCTTTGAGTACACCTTCTCCACAACATATTTTGCCCATTACACCTTGATATCTTCATTTATTTAAGTGATGCAAACTACGTAGAAGCTAAAAAGATATAAATAATACAGAACATATCATAATGAGTGCAATATTAACAGAATGTTAAGGGTTAATAAGAATAATAATTTACTGTGGATACTCTGAAGTTTCATACGTCACTTAGAATACTAGTCAGTAACAAAAAGAGTTTTATCTAACCTAACCACTATAAATGGAGAATAATAGTTGCTTAATTTCTTTTTCAGGTACATATAAATATAAATATCTCTTTCTTGAGTCCTATCTGCAAAATTTTGTTAATCAGTATGCAGAAAGTAGGCTACAGATCTTCTGAATCTACAGGGTATTATATTTCCTTCTTTTCAAATCAGCCAGAGCAGAATTCGGATTAATGCAAAAAAAAAAAAAGTAGAACAGACATCAGCTTTCTATATAAACGAACTATAATGCTTAACACTGGCTCACTCTGAAGCTATGACTGTACTGAACAGCAAAGAGGAAGATAAAGATTGTTTTAATAATTAATCATACACTCTCTGATAACGTGATTACAGGAAGCTTTTAAGAGTCTGCTTTAATTAGCCGTGTAGGTGGGTGAGGAGAGGAACCCAGAAATATGCACAGCTCATTACCATAAGTCTATTAGTGGCTCTTAAAAAATGGCACTGTGGGAGTAGTAGTCGAACAGCCAGCCTTTGATCCATTACTTTTTTTTTTTTTTTGGCTGCAACATTTTTATTACCTACTTTTTCAGTGTGTGTATGATTACGTCTGTATTGCTTTTATGGGAATAAAGTTACTCAGCCTGAAGAGACCTTTTTTTTTTTTTTTTTAAATCTTAATACTGTTAATTTTTCACGATTTCATTATGTTTGGATTGATTTTTTCCGAACTGGGTACAAGTATCGCTGAGATGGGACAGGGGGATGTATGTCAGGGAAATTACTGGGAGGGTGGGAGGCCGCTTGTATGCAAATGAACTTCGACCTGCTTGCCGAGCCCTGTTCAAATTCCACTCCGGATCTCCCTCTCAGGTTAAGTTTGTTCGGACATCAGATGGATGACTTGTGTCAGGGGCGAGTGAGTATTGGGCTAGTTAAACTGAGTACCTATAGAAGCTGTATGACTGAACTTCCCAGTGGAGCGGTTCTGTCGGCAGGTGTACAGCCATTGACTTCTTTCCCATTATTTGATGATACTTTCTCTTGATAAAATCAAGCAGGCAGGGGAAAAGTTGAAAAGTGGTAGGTCAGTTGGTGTTTGTGGCTTCACAGCAGGACTGATGAAAGCTGAGGGTGAGCACATGGTCAGTTCATTACATGCAACCATTGAGACCACTTGACTGGCTGACAAGTGTCATTCCCTTTGACTTGTCAAGAGATTTCGTCATCCCCACCTAGCAAGGGAAAGGAGACCAGTGCGACTGTAGTTGCTACAACGATATTATAATGTTTAGTGTGGCTGTCAAGGTTCTTGCTCACATTCTCCTGATACTTATCCAGGACCATGTGTTGAATTTCAAAGGCCTGGGCAATCAGGATTCACCACCAAGAAGTCTACCACTGATCATTTTCTAGCTTTTTTAGTGTTCATTGAATGTTTCCTTGAATATCGACAAGGTATGCTTGCAGCCTATGTGCATGGCAAGAAGGTATTTGACTCAGCAAATCAGGAGGTACAATGGGAACTCCTGTGACTTCGTGGGGTCCCTGCAGGGATATTCTGACTGACTCCTTGCCTATATTCGAAGTCTGAGGACTCTGTGAAGTGTGGAAGGGGAACATCCGACTTCTCAGTAAGCACTGATGTAAGACAGGGATATGGTCTTGCTTCTACAGTTTTCAACACGTGAATGGATGGAGTTCTTGGTTGGACTGAGCCAAGGTCGCTGTGGAGCATCAACTGGCAACTTCAAGGTAACTGATGATACAGTTATCCTAGCGGGGTCTCTGGAGATACCACTGAGTGACCTTGAGGATTTCTTGAAGATGAGAAGCCATTGAGATTGAAGATGTCTTTGGCAAGTCCAGACATTTGGAGACTTCGTGCATGAATCAGTTCAGTCTGTCCATCAATATGATGAGAACGAGGATGTCTCAGGATTTACTATTCTTCGTAGTGTTATCCTTAACAATCAAAATCTTCTGCATCATCATTTAAGCAATAAGGAAAAAAGCAAGTCTCATACATTGTCCTGATAAATAGTGCAGCCAAAACGCATTCTTCCTATACACATTTTTTTATTCATATTAACTTCACTTACAGTAATAATTACATTACACATCATTTAACCCCTGCCATGCTAATTCTTATCAACCTGATTACTCTTCCCGAGTCATTGTTTTAGGACTTTTTTTAAATATTAAGTTGATATTTTTAATCAGATCAAGTGCTTCTGTGCTCGAACTCTTCATCACCCTCGTCTTTTTGTAATTTATGCCTCATGTGTGAGTGTGAAGGCAGTAATAATTCACCAGCACCGTGGGAGGTAGACAGACATGAATTCACCACTGCTGGACTACAA
Organism: Birgus latro; assembly: GCA_018397915.1. Taxonomy (NCBI): domain Eukaryota; kingdom Metazoa; phylum Arthropoda; class Malacostraca; order Decapoda; family Coenobitidae; genus Birgus; species Birgus latro. Next base: position 2,772 of record JAGKTI010041310.1, read on the forward strand.
ACGAGAACTGAATTACTAAATATACATTATTCACCAGCACCGTGGGAAGAAGACAGGCATGAATCCATCACTGCTGGATTACAAACGAGAACTGAATTACTAAATATGCATTATTTGGCAGATGTGGTGTGGCAGGGCTTGGCCACAGCTCCTGGTGGGTAAAGGAAGACTCAACGTTCCCATGGAAACCAGTGACGCTTCCTTGTGCTTGAAATTATGGGGCGGAGACCAGTCACCTCATATTAAGCGATCAGCGCAGCCAAGGGTGGCCTGCATATCTGAATTACTAAATATGCGATATTTGGCAACTGCGGTATCGCAGGGTTTGGCAACAGCTCTGATGACATAGAGGGAAAGTCAACGTTCCCATGGAAACCACTGATGCTTCCTCATTGAAATTATAGCAAGGAGACCCATCGCCTCATATGAGGCGATCAGCACGGCCAGGGGTGGCCTGAATATCACCTCATATGAGGCGATGGGCGCGGCGAGGGTTATTATAGGTAGCATAACCATCTTAACATACATGATGATGAAACAATTCTCCTGAATATATACGTGATCTAATAACACACCATGTCTTAATACTAATGGGCCTAATAAATTATAACAAAAAAGACAAGCTAAACAGAAATCTGAATATTATCATATGCACTGTAATGCTGCTGCTTTTCAAATCTACCACTGTAATACTGCTGCTTTTCACATCTAACCTAATAACATTACTGCCTTTCAAATGTACATCCATACTATCATCATACAATTTGCCATTTTAGGCGGACACCAAAGAAGTCTATACGTTTCTTATAAAATTCCCTTCCCGCCATTTAGTTTGCAGTTAATCTAGTAAAGTCTATTTATGTTTTTCTGTCACTGATTACCCTACAGTTATTATGAAAAAATTTACTGGTATAATGCAGCCATCATTTAATTTACATCTTTAATAATGACTACCCTACAGTAATAATTTCACAATTCGCTACAACTATTATAATACCGCTATTTACATACATTCACTCCAATGGAACTGGTCTCCATTACTTGCTACTTCTTCCACCCTCATAACATATACCAAAGAAAAACGAATTAATACAGTTAAATCCTGTTCCTCAGGACTGCTGGTGCTTATTCTTTTTCTTGGCTTTCCCATGAGGGACAGATGGCCAACATTCATCCTTAGGAATTAAAATAACATAAATGCAGTGCTTTTGCAAGATGAAAGAAAGTGGTCTAATTTATTTATAACCCTTAAGCTCTGAATGACATGAATACACACACTGCAGGAGCAGAGATGAGTGCTCCTGGTAATGTGTGTACTCACATCAACGTTTACACCATAGTTTGAAGCCTGCACCATTTTTCATTGTGTCTGACGACTCGAGGTAACTTAGAAATATGCTCTGTGCGAGACAACCAATAACCTCTGGGACACGGTGGGGTTCAGATTTTTTATGAATTCATGGAGTCCGATGTACCACCCAATGGCCACTTCACCTAACACCTTTACAAGCTGCCCACAAGCGAACTGACGAGTCACACAGACATAAGAGTGCATTATTGAGTGCAGTGAATGGTGTGACTGGATGTAAATGCTAGTTATGCTCGAGAACCAAGCTATGGTCAGAGCTGCTTCACACTCTCGAACACCACTTAGCCAGTAGATTAAAGTAAATTTTATTTCTCACCTTCGAAGTTGACAACGCCTCCATTTATAGTCCTCACGGCAATTGCATCAGCAAGAGGAATTATCATTGAGAAGTATGGTCCTTAAATGAATGTTCAGGTTGCTTAGTTGGTGAAATATGGAGTGGGGATAAGCGAGTTGATACAGTCCTTCTATAAGGGGCATAACTCGTTGTGTAATAATGCCATCTGATGGTTTAGTGGACTGTCATGCAGTGTATTATGCTTTGTTAGAGATTCCATCATTATCTCCAACACCATTATATAGAAATATTTTGTGAAATCGAGATAGTTCAATTCACTGCAGTGATGTACAGTACTTGTCATCACTTCTTGCTACCACCAGTTGTTTTTGTTTAGTTTAGGGCGAGACGTGACTGTGGAGGGTTCAGTGAGAAGTCTTCTAACACCTCCTACAGTAGTCTAAATAAAATTATATATATCTGTTAGGAAGAAGAAGGAATGAAATGGAGGTAACTTTCTCTGGAAGAAGTTGTTAACCTGAGGCGTTCCGACGACGTATGGGTACGTCGCAACGTTTTGTCACGGTGACACCCGACGACGTACCCATATGTTATGCAATTGCAAGGTCAATCATTGCTTATTTTTCAAGTTTCATGGGTGATTTTTGGTAGGCATATGTGAGAGACCTTTCTCTACCTGCTGTCAAGCGGGGATACTGCCTGGCCTCACCTGACCCCCTCTCCCCCCTCCCCCCCACACATCATTTTCTCGGCAATTCACCTGTTAGCAGTGCCCTGGCCAGTAAAGACATATCGCGCCACGGTCTCTCCAATGACAAAATTCACAATGAATAGTATTCCTGAAGTGGAGGACAAAGGAATAAACAAACTAGAGGAAGAAACAAAAAGAAATGATAAGGTGGTAATGTCATAAACGAAGGTGTCATTTGTTGATGTGTTTGGTGAGTGAACAACACTTATATGGCATATATTATTGTGTGAAAACCAATATACCCTTGTACTACATATAAATTCGTACCAAATAAATAAATAGATACGTAATTTAAAGTGGCTTGAATTAGTCAACCCTCCTATAGTTCATTTTCTTTGAAGCCAGGTACCCTCAGAGGGAATGCAAAGGTAAGGGTGACTGTCATCTGTAGCAACATTTATAACCTCAGGAGGGCGATTTTTTTTCCAAAATTGGTCGGGATTAGGGTGGGGTCAGAGGTGGAAAATTGGTCAGGACGTGATGGGTTAACCCGCCCAGTCCCTCCGCTGTTACTTTTTTTCACGCTCAGACCCACCGACGTGCATCGTACGTCAGTCAATTGCAAGACCCGTTGTTTGCACATTTTTCAAGATTGACAGGTGATTTTTGGTAGGAATATGTGGGAGACCTTCCTATACCTGCTATCAAGCAGGGATACTGCCTGTCCCTACCTGAACCCCCCTCCCCCTCCCCCCACACGCCATTTTCTCGGCAATTCACCTGTTAGCAGTGACCTGGCCAGTAAAGACATGCTTCTCCACAGTCTCTCTAATGACGAAATTCACAGTGAAAGCGATTCCTGAGGTGGAGGACAAAGAAATAAAGAAGTAACAAACAGAAGTGATGAGGTGGTAATGTCGTAAAGGAAGGTGCCATATGTTGGTGTTTTTGGTGAGTGAACAATACTTATATTGCCTATATTATTGTGTGAAAACCAATATAGTCTTGTACTACACATAAATTCGTACCAAATAATTAAATAAATACATAATTTAAAGTGGCTTGAATTAGTTACCCCTCCCATAGTTCGTTTTCTTTGAAGCCAGGTACCCTGAGAGAGAACGATATGGTAAGGCTGGCTGTCACCTGTAGCATCTTTTATAAGCTCGGTTTCTCACCAAAAGCGGAGGTTTGAGCCAAAAAAAGACAAGTTGAAAATCGATCGGGTTCTGAGGGTGGGTTGGGTAAAAAAGCGGTCAGGACTGAGCGGATTAAAGAAGTCATATAATAGTATTGTCCATCACACCTTGTAAGAGACTCCACATCCAGAATATAGATACTTTCTCTTTGCACTTTGTCAAATATTCTCGATATTTTGCAGCACATTTTAATAATTCTCCTACTGTTTCATTAAAGAAATGAAATGTTTATGATGACACCCTTACCCAAAATGGGTTGGCTTCTGACACACATCTGGAATTAGTAATCTGTGAAGTAAAACGAAATATTCTTGATATAATGGATAAATTGAATAATGTTTTCCTGGGTATTTTAACTTTTTAATAAAGAAGTGTGCTATTATTATCAATTCTTTCCTGGTTTATCACATTCTTGCTAGGATTTGCGATAAAGAGCCACTGATGAAATCAATCTGTGACACTACTGTTTGATATTACCAGATTTCTATCTATATATCTATCTATCTATTGCCAGATGCCTTAATCCCGTAAGGGGTGGCCACAAACAATTCGCCTCCATGTCGCCCTGTCTCCTGCCATTTAACTGCCCTGCTCTCAGCTCATAAATCCCTCTCTCATATACTCAATCCCTTCATCTCATCCTTGGCCTCTCCCTCCCTCTCTCCCCCTCCACCTCACTCACATACACTCTTCTCGTCAGTCTCTCACTCTCTAACCTCTCCACATGGCCAAACCACCTCACTGTGTTTCTCCTAATGCTTCCTATCGCATCCACAATCACACCTCAACGCTCCACATTCTCATTTGTCAGTCTGTCTCTCCATGTGACTCCACAGGCTCCTTTCAAATAACTCATTTCCACTGCTCTCACTCTTGACATCTGTCCCTCCAACAAGGTCCAAGCTTCACTCCATACGTTAGAATTGGTATCACAATACTGTCATGAAGTACTTTTTTCACTTCCATGCTCACTTCTGTTTCTTATCACTGCTTTCAAGGAACCAGCAACCTTTCTTCATTGTTGTACCCTTTCGAGCACTTCACCCTCTAAACTTCCATCCATACCCATCACATTACAGTCCATATCCCCTCTGGCCCTATTCCTCACAGAACCACAAATCTCACCTTCCGCTGAAATATTCCTGTTTTGTTTTCCTGGTTACCATCTCCTCGCAAAATTCTGTAACAAGGGCAGCACCTGTTGTTATTTCAAATCTCAATATGCAGTTGATACTATTTTAAACCTCACTTCATCCAGTTTTGATTGCTCATTGTATAAACTAAATTATCTTAATATTACCAAATATGTCTGTGTAGTCTATCGCTCCCCCAATGCCTCTTCAGAACTCATTGTATTTGACTCGATATCCACACAGCTGAGTAACCTCAACCTTGCCCTTAGTACAGAAATTACCATTTTGGGTGATATTAATGTACATATTGTTGAAAGGTTATTGCATTCTGCCAGGACTGACGATGCTGGCCTAGAGTGCTAGCTGTTTGCAGAATCATTTAATCTCATGCAGCTGGTAAAGCAACCAATCAGAATACCAGATAATCCTGACCATAATGCCCATCTCTTGGGTCTATTCCTGACAAATAATCCAGATCAATACAAGATAGACATACTGTCACCACTTGGATCCTCTGACCACAATCTCATGGGGTAATAGTAATATGTAATAGTATTAGTAATAGAAAATCACAGTATTTTCGAGTAATACTAACAGTCATAAATTGGAATTTGTATGCATGTAGTATTAACAGAAATAGAAAGCAAGGCAATAGATTAATAGTTCAGTATTAATCATCGTAAACACCAGCAACAAGTCTAACTTTTGACAGATCAGGCTGTACAGTAAATGATACAACTAATGTCCTTATGTAGACCAGTAGAGGTTGTAATAAATATCAATATACAGATATTCAAGAATGATAACAGTAACTGAAAAAATGGAAATAGAAGTACCCATCAAGGAAATGTAATAATGACAGATACCCGAGCAATAATGATACTGAAAGCAATAGATACTGAAAAGTTGTAATAATAATAGCGATAGGAAAAGCTGGTCTCGAAAGAAATAGTAACCTGTAATAGGGGAACTGTAATTGACCCCATCCCTGCTGGTAAGTTTAGTTTCTGCAGGAACGAGAACTGTATTCCATGGTTATTATTGACCAATGTTTTACCTACTGGTCAAGTAGGAAAAACAGATAGAGATTGATATCAGTGGTAAATAGGGAAATAAACAGATACTTTAGTAACTGACAATCGAACAGACAATTATACGAGAACACTACAGTAAAACAAGTACAGCCAACATGAAGTGTACGTCACACTACAACACCGGTTGATGTCATATGTTTTCCCTATCGTGCCTCAAAAGAGATGTGTGTGTGTGTGTGTGTGTGTGTGAGGGAATTAAAAATTTGCTATAGTTGCGGCGCGCGACTCTGAGGTTGTTATTATCGTGACGTGGCAACCTGCCATTCAAAAGTGCGTCTGATTTCGTGTATAAGACGCGTACGATTCGTGTATAATATCTTCGTGTATAATAATATTCGTGTATAATATATTCGTACATAACATGATTCGTGTATAATATATTCGTACATAATATGATTCGTGTGTAATATGATACGAAATCGGACGCACTTTTGAATGGTAGGTTGCCAGGGTACGATAATGACAACCTCAGAGTCGTGCGCCGCGACTATAGGTGTGTGTCGTTTGTCGTGTTCTAGTGAACACAAAAACTTCAGATATGGTTTCCCTTTTATGTCAAATCTCCTCGTGACAGACACTGGTACCTGGGCTCAGGAACAGATAAATATCCACATGCACCTTGAAAAGTCCTCTGAAGTCCGGCGCTGCAGTACACAGTCCCTACAATTCCACTTGTTTACGTCATCAAAGCAAGAGCTAAAAAAATTTATTAATTTCTCATTTCTGCAGTTGCAAAGGGAAGACCTTAAATGTCTGTGTACAATATGTTTCAGAATGCCGTAATCGGATGTCAATGAAATCTGCTGAGTTAGTAAAGTTTTGAAATGTATCAACACCTGGATGGAGGAATAAATCAAATTTCGTTGGCGTAGGCGGAGGTATGTCCTCTCTGCTTTGTGCTACAGGATAAATTTAGACTGTAGAATTAACTGATTAACTATGTGAAACCGTAAATCTACTCGTCTGGTTGAAAAAAAGGAATGACAAGAAAAATTCGTAAATTTTATTGGTGTTTGCGGAGGTATGAGCTCTTCTGGTCTGGTGATTTGTTTTCCTTACTACTATAGTCTTCAATCCACATTTCTATATATCGTTTGACCATGGCGTTGGCTCTCTTTTGTAATTGTACACTACCTTTAACAGATTTTTTCTGATTGCTTTCAGCTTTATGCTTATTGAATTTTTTTTCCCCAGCACACTTTTTCTTCTACAATTGTGAATTGGAAAATCATACCCATTTATGAAACTGAAATGATAAAACATTCGGCACAACCTCGACACTTATTATGTAATATGAAAGGATGACACTAGTTCGTTTATTACAGACAAATTTCACCGAACTCTCAGAATAAGCAGGTCATAGAAACAACCACCAATATTTAGCAATGCAGCCAAGGAGATGATACAATAAGGTGAATGTAAAAAAAAAAAAAAAATAAATAAAAAACATTTGAAAAAACAGTTATGACAATATCTTTCCTAGTTTTGCCCAAACACTAACAAAATGGAAAACAATGAAAAAAATTGTACATGAAACTCTGGCTGTTCCATGAATGTAATCAGAGATCGAACGCGGAGGGGGAGCTGACTGACAGTGGAAGTTATGAAATAAAGGAAATTTAGTACAGGGACGTGCAGCGTATATCGTGCATGTGATATTAATGATGGCAAATGTCCTGCATCCCCAACATGCACCCCGGCATGCAACACACA
>JAGKTI010041311.1:0-10268 GCA_018397915.1 Birgus latro
TATCTGCCTGCCTGTCTACCTACCTACCTGCCTGCCTGCCTCCCTACCTACCTACGTTTCTGTCTACTTATATATGGACGCGAGGAATAATAGAGAGGTATGAGCGAGGGAGGGTTTAAACTAGTCTGCCTCTTTCTCAACGACGGAAGTGTTTATCCGTTCTCGAGGTCACACTACACCACACCATCACTGACAATCCTCTCCACACCTACCACCTACCTCTCCACATCTCTCACTTACCTCTTCACACCTACCATCTACCTCTTCACATCAGTCACCTACCTCTCCACACCTATCACTTACCTCTCCACATCTGTCACCTACCTCTCCACATCTGTCACCTACCTCTCCACACCTGTCACCTACCTCTTCAAACCTATCACCTACCCCTCCACCCTTATCATCTACCTCTCCACACCTGTCACTCACCTGGCTCCCCTCTCCTCACCTCCCACCTGTACATCATCTACCTCTTCACACCTGTCACTCACCTGGCTCCCCTCTCCTCACCTCCCACTTGTATACCTACCTGGCTTCCATACCTGGGTGTGCGTATCTGGCTTACCTCATAGTTCCTCATCTGTCTCTCCCATCCTTCCATGTCTCTCCTCAGCTGCCTCTCCTCTCCTTACCTGTCTCTCCTCATCTGTGTCTCCTCTCCTTACCTGTCTCCTCGGGTCTGTCCACTCCTCATCTCTCTCTCCTTTCCTTAAATGTCTCTCCTCCTCTGCCTCTCCTTTTCTTACTTGTCTCTCCTCCTCAGTGTCTCCTCTCCTTACCTGTCTTTCCTCATCTGTCTCTCCTCTCCTTACCTGTCTCTCCTCCTCTGTCTCTCCTCGTCTTACGTGCCCTTCCTCACCTGTCTCCACTTGTTTCTCCTCTCCTCACCTTTCTTTCCTCTCCTCACCTGTCTCCCCCACTTGTCTCTCCTCTCCTCACCTGTCTCTCCCCACTTGTCTCTCCTCTCCTCACCTGTCTCCCCCCACTTGTCTCTCCTCTCCTCACCTGTCTCTCTCCACTTGTCTCTCCTCTCCTCATCTGTCTCATCTCTCCTCGTCCTTCCTCAACTCCTCGCTTCACCTCGCCTCACCTGCTCACTTACCTGCCGTGATTTTCCGCTCATTGATTACCAGGGTCGAAGTTGATGAATTACCAATATCCTACGAGGCTTTTTTTTTTTCCCCATGCAAGATATTTTTTCCTCCGCCAAGAAACAATAGACGCAAGTTCATGAAATAACGAGTGAACAGCAAGTTTTTTTTTTTCTACCAAATCTCTTACAGGTAGAGTTTGTTTATGATTATTTTCTTTGTAATTTGGGTTTATTTTTCTACCATACTGAATAACGTGGTAAAAGTTAGTAGAGAGTTGGCGAAATAAAATACCACAAGTTACTTATATTCCTCCCCTTACTAAGTTCGACCAGAAGTGACTGGAGGTCCTATTGTCGAGGCCAGGTCTCACGAGATCAGGTGTCAGGCAGAAAGATAGATAGATAAATAGATAGGTAACTGATAGACAGACGGACGGACAGACATACAGACAGGTAAATAGATAGACAGATAGATCCAGCCAGACAGACCATAGATAAATAGGTAGATTGACAGACACGCGGAAGATAGATATAGACAGATAGATGGAATGATCGATTGATGGATAGGTTGTTGGACAGAAAGACAGGTAGATAGATAAATAGGTACATAGATAAATAGACAAATAGATAAACAGATATACACACTGATAAACAAGCAGACACACAGATAGATATACACTTACGAAGCCACCCACCCAAACATCGTGCGACATTCCTGGTGGGTCAGTCTTACCTTCACTCCTTCACTAAAATGACGCTTTTTCCTCTGTACCCTCGCTGCCTCCTGACGATTTTTGTTCCACTTAAGAGAGTCTATCTATCTATAGCCCGACGCCCTAATCCCGCAAAGGGTGGCCGCAGACAAAACGCCTCCAAGTCGCTCTGTCACCCACCATTTGCCTACCCTCCCCCCAGCTCACTCCTCCCTTCTTCATATACCTCTCAACTCCATCCCTCCACCTCATCATCGGTCTTCCCCCCCCCTCTCCCTTCCTCCACCCCACCTGCATACACACTCTTAGTTAGTCTTTCATTCTCCATTCTCTCCACATGTCCAGACCACCTCAGTGTACTTCTCCTAATCTTCTCATCCACATCCACCCCACAACATTCCTTCACTTCTTCATTCGTCAACCTGTCCCTCCATGTCACTTCACATGCTCCTCTCATGTAACTCATTTCCACTGCTCTCACTCTTGACTTGTTACCTTCTAGCAAGGTCCATGCCTCGCTTCCATACGTCAGGGTAGGGATCACAATACTATCATGCAGTGACTTCTTGACTTCCATACTCACTTCCCTATTTCTCATCACCGCTTCCAGTGAACCAAGTCTTCTTTCCCTGTTGTACCCTTTCAAGTATTTCATTCCCAAAACTTCCATCCTTACTCATCACACTACCCAAGTACCTGAATGCACTCACATTCTCCATATCCTCACCATCCAACCTCACTGTGCATTCTGTGACATCATTCCTTTCAAACACAATAACTTTACTCTTGTTTACATTGACTTTCAGATTCCAATCAAAAACACTCTCTCGCTCCTCTCAAACTTGTTCATATATGCTTCTACACTTGCCCAAAACTCATCTTACACTCTTGCCATTCGGTCCTCTGTCGGCGCATACGCACATACAATCGCCCAAGCTTGTATACCTACTTTCATCCTCACCCATACAGTCCTTGCACCCACTGTTCCATACTCTCTTATATTCTCCTCCCACTTCTTGATTATCATCAGACATACTCCCTCTCTTGCCCTCTCATTCTCATTAACTCCCGCACATATTCTCAAACCGTATTCCCATTCTCTCACCCTTTCATCTTGCCATTTAGTTTCAGTCAATCCACATACCTTCACTCTTGCATCCTCAAGCGCCTGAACAATCTCTCTCTCTTTCACTTCATCATTCACTCCTCTCACATTCCATCTCCCCACCTCAGAATGTCCTTTGTCCGTTCCTTAGTCGTCAATGTATGGTCCGTCGTTGTCCGAGGCGCTTTATTCGCTTGTTTAGTTAGTTCTTTTTACGGGGTGGGGCACTAACCCACCACCAACCCTTTTAGTCGCCTCATACGACAAGCAGGGATACTGGGGGAGTATTCTTGAAACCCCCCTACCCCCAGGGTCTTATCAACACTTTCAGCACGATGACGCGCCTTATAATATGTTTCAGCTACCACCAGACGATTTTACTCAAGAAAGACCCTCGTATTGTAGAGTAGTAGTAGTAGTAGTAATGGTGGTGGTGGTGGTGGTGGTGGTGGTGGTATTATAGTAGTAATGGTATTGGTAATAGCAGTAATGGTAGTAGTTGTAATGGTAGTGATTGTAGTAGTAGTAGGAGGAGGAGGAGTAGGAGTAACCCCAGCGCTCATCTAGACGTGAAGTGCGTGAACTCGGTGGCCTGCAGGGTGAAGCTGGCCTTTTCCTGCACTCCACCATCATACTTTCACGGGACAAAGAAGGAGTTGAGGGACGTATACATAACCGGGCAGCTCCACTGCCCGTTTATATCTGTGCCACCGCATGAAGGCCTCTCCCTCACTAGCACCAACTCTCATACTACTGGGTCTTGATAACAACATGATAACACCTCATCTCATGTTTTTGCTACCACCAAATGCTTTCACTCTGCTATGGGTGGGGTTGACCTCTTGTAGTGGTGGATGCTACGATAATCTTACAAAAAATATGCGGAGATCTTACGAGAAATGTGCGGTAATCTTAGGGGAAATGTTACTCATTACAAAATGTACGATAATATTACCAGAAATGTATGTATTCTTAGCAGAAATATACAAAGTGCTTACGAGAAATGCACGATAATCTTACGAGAAATGCACAAAGCTCCTAGCAACTAGAACCTCCACAAGTCTGCTCTAAAAAAATATCCCTTAACTTCTCGTGAATATTCCGTCTCATGGCCGATACCACAGACATATAAGGAACTGCACGCCAAAACCAGAGTCTTAGCGGGACTTATTCGTGACTTCACCTTATATGCATTCAAAAAATATAGTCGGTTTTACCCAGCTTTGGAGAGACTATTCGAAATGGAGATGATTCTACTTGCTTTATGGGACTTTTAATGGTAGGCTTTTTAGACGTTATTTTCCCTTTGAACAGACAGTTTTACTCGGAGACTTTTGAACGTCCTCGGGCTCAGTGACTCAGTGAAAATGTTGTTTAACCTCTGCATTGCTCAAGATCAATGCTGGGCTGAATAAAAACATACGGCGATAACGAGAGTAATATAAACTAGAAATTGTCACCGCAGTAAAGGAGGGTCTAACGAAGAGGGTCTAATGGTCTTTACCTCTTCTATTCGAGGACGCCTTTTTCATTTTATTCTTGCTGCTACCAGATGGTTCGCTGTAGGAAACGAGCCTAGAAGTATTTGCTGTTGTTGGGTCCCCAGGCTCATCTAGACGTGAACCTGGTGGAGTGAAAGCCGAAGTTGCCCATCTGCAGTTCAACATCCGCATTTCGTGGGACAGGGTGTGAGTTGAACGTCATTATAACCGGGCAGTAGAGCCGTCGGTTATAATCCATGCCAACGTGTGAAGGCGTTTCTGTCCATCACCTACCCTAGGAGTGAATGGGGTAAGGCTAGATCTAACCGTTTCAGTAAAAAATGTCTCTAATCGTCCGGAGATGGAAACAGCAAGAATAAAACACACAAGACCTTATCGTGGTGAAGGGGTTAAAACATCAAGTTGAGGGGAATGTTATCTGCCGTGTGCATCGGTTTGAATCCTTAAGTGGCATTTGAGTCATTTGTAAACTAATTAACGTTACAACGAGCGTAGGCCAGTCATCTTCCCTTATATGTTCAGAACTATGGTAGCCTCGCCTTGGGGCCCTATTGTTCGTTTCACAGTGAACAATATAGGACTTTTTTTTTTTCCTGTTTTCTTAATTACTTCCTCATCAGATTTCTTGGTGTTGCTGCTTCCACGATCTCTGTTGTTATTAGGTGTTGGGTTGGCATCAGAGACTTCAAAGCACCTTTTTCTCAACGAATTATTTGCGGTACAACACCTTTTCACCTCTTGTACGTTACAGAGACAAGTGCGTCGTTACTGGAAACATAAAATAACATGAAGTTGACATATGTGAAGGAAATCGGCAAGAAAAGTGTGTTGCGAAGTCTTTTATACTACTCAGAATACGACCCTGTGTCACTTGTGTATGCAAATGGTGGCTGGGTGTCATCAGGGCTTATCTGTGTTGTCCTTGGCTTGCAGTAGGCGATGGGCGACTCGTGTCCGGCCGTGTTTACTATAACGGCCCGGCGATCATGTCTGTTGTGTGTGTGTGTGTGTGTGTGTGTGTGTGTGTGTGTGTGTGTGTGTGTGTGTGTGTGTGTGTGTGTGTGTGTGTGTGTGTGTGTGTGTGTGCGCCCTAACCCTTCAGAACGGCGTTGTCTTTTTTTGTACTAGACGATTATATTTAGCGAAGAAGAGCCCTGGTCATACTAAAAGGTTAATGAAAGCTGTATCTGACCCCCCCTAGTTAGAAAAGTCCCTCGCAGGGTGAGCAAAATTCCTCTGTATACAACAAAACAAAGGCAAATACAACCCCATCGTACTGAAAAAGGTTAAACCAGCCACTGAAATCACGAGTCAAGTCCTAACAACAGCAGTCGAGATAACAAAAGCACCACACAGGCGGAAGTTGTCCAGTCCCCGTTTATTACATACATGGGCTGTCTAAGGTGCAGTTGGTGGAGTCACGACCTGCCCAGCCTGCGCGCTACTCTTACGACGCGTGTTTGCCTCAAGGCCGCGTATTTCACGAGTGTAATCAGCCTTTTAGTTTCAACACGCTGTATGCCTCTCCCACCATGGCTTATGTTCCCCTCTCGCAACACCTTTTCAATAGACACTAACCCTGGTAACTTCTCTGGCTTTGCAACACCTTGTGGACAGAGGCCGACCCTGGAATATACTCTGTTCCCCCAGCACCTTTTGGATGGACGCCGACCCTGGTATATATTCTGCTCACAACACCTTTTGAATTCAAACCGAATTATATTAGCAGCACCTACAGATTAGAGACCAATAGACCTTTCCCGACAGATATTCCTTCCACGCAACACATTTTGCAGAGAGACCAGTCCATCTACTTTTAAAAATTTCTTCACTGCTAGAGGTCTCTTCTAAACTGAATGAAACCACATGGCGATAGAAAGACTGTGATTTTAAAAAGATGTCATCATACTCTCTTACTCTGAATAACATAATTGAAAGTAGCACGAATGTTAAAAATAAAGCATAGTACTAAAGAGGTAATGGTATGGGGGAAAATCTTGCCATGTCATACTTCATCCGTGAAGCTCCCTCATTCGTCACTTTCTCTTCTTCATCGTCTATATTTCGCCTTTTCCCACACATTCACTAATTTAACAATTTCGAAGCCATCCTCTTCTCAAGCTTTCCATACGACTTCATACCATCATACTGTCACAAGCATCTTTTTCACATATTTTAATTTTTCAATTTATTTGTTGATTTATTTTTTGTCAGAACCACAGGACTTTATTAAGCTTACAAGAGCTGCATATTATTGAAAGAGTTAATGACGTAACCTCACCATATCGAAATGACTCTCCCAAGCAGAGTGAAGTTGCATGGGAATGACAAGAATTTGGATGATATCGTAATAAAAGGACTCTTGACCCAATCTTTAGGTCTTGTGTAGGAGGAAAATAATCACAGGAGAAAATGTTGCAAGTTAGTCCTCGACATAACTAAAATCATTCTCATCGTTTGAGCTGAATGAAATAACCTGGAGAATACGAGAATAAGCACATCATCGCGGTGAAAGGATTAATGCCCCTGTGTGTAGTTCTTTGAAAGGGGAAAATCATGGGGTAATATTGTGAGAAAATGTTGCAAGTCACGCCCGGCGTCGCTTAAACGATCTCCACCATTAACCCCTTCAGCTTGAGGACTTTTTTTTTTTTTATATATGGTCCTGCTGCTGCCACATGATCTTATTCAGTATAGGAAAACAATGTATTATACTGTTTTTATTCCAACTTAGCCTTAAATTACCACCTCATCTTTAATGCAATAGGTTAACAAAGAAATGCGACGCTAACCATGAAGTGCTATGGAGAGGATTTAGTGCCATTGTAATGTCTTTTTCCTTCATTGACCTGTGTGAAGCAGCTGCAAATGAACTAAAATCTGGGCCAGGCTAAGTTAAGAGCGGTATAGCATAGCAGTACGAGTAAATAAAGTGTACTGTCTGGTTGTCTCTCCTAAACTGAATAAAATCACCAGGAATTAACAAGAATGAAGAATTAGTGCCATCATAGTGAAGGGCAAAATGCTTCAGTGTGTAGGTCTTGTAAGGAGCAAGTCATGGGAGAATATCTCACAAAAATAATCCTGGGACAATACCGCAAGAAAATGTCGAGTCACGCACATTACTTAAACCTTCTGAGTCCGGTGTTGTATTGTTTTTAATTTCATTCATGTTAATTCCAGATCGCTCTAGTCATCTTGGTGTATAGTTCTCGTGCTACAGGGGTTAGATACAGCCTTTTTTAAATTCCCTATTATTGGGCTTTCATATATTATATAAAATCGTCTGACAGCAACAGGAATAAACTAGAATAAAGACCTCTCAGTACTGAAGGAATTTGTATCACACTGCGTGGCTGTTGTAAATAGGAAAGTCACGCGGCAGTATTTTAGGATTTTTTTTTTCAAGTCACCCCACGACATGACTAAACCATCTCTATCTCGTGACCTGGACAAAATAGTTTAGAGACAGTAGGGATAAAATAAAAATACAAAATACAAAATGGTGAAGAGTTAGTAAGAATAAAATAATAACACCAATTTGAAGAGATTAATGGTTCACTGTGTAGTTTTTGTAAATGGAAAAAATGGCGGGACAGTATGTTAGGAAATGTTTTGGAAAGTCACCCCCGCATAACTTAAACCATCTCCACCATTAAGCAAGTGATGTGCGTCTGGGATTCCCCCGTTTCTGTGTTCCTTTGTTCTCAGATTTTCGGTTATGGAAGCCCAGGAAGTTTCTCTTTGTTCTGAGGTAGGTATTTTTAGCTGAGACTGGTTGGCAGAGAAGTGTAAGTAATTTTCTATCGTGCGTTAGCTGTTCCTAGCCAAGAATGATTTTGAAGATAAAAGAACAGCTGATTTTCTCTTTGTTTTGAGGTAAGTATTTTTAACTGAGACTGGTTTGCAGAGAAGTGTGAGTAATTTTCTGTTTATTTTCTTACGTTAACTGTTCTTAGCCAATAACAATTGCTGGTAAAAGAACAACCAGTTTTCTATTTGCACTATTTTTAAGCTATTTATTTTTAGCCCAGCACTATTTGTAATTGTGGATAAGTAGGTGCGATGGCAGAGTACCATTACCGTTTGCTTTTGTTATTGCCAGGTCTGTAGTCTCCTGAATTAGGGTCCTGTGTCTAATATTCTGCTTGCTATCTTTAGACGAGCTTAATTAGGTTAGGAGGAACTTTTTGAGCTGGAGGGGTTAGATACAGGCTACTGACTCTTTAACTACCATGAGGTTTTCCAAGTAAAATAAAATCATCTGGCAGCAGCAAGGGTTTACTGAGAAGAAGAAAATGGACGTCAACTGAATTCAAGAGGTTTGGCCACTGTCAGTCATTTCAAAGTTATTACCCAGTTTATTCTTCAGCGTTAATTCCACCAGTAAAGACATTAAAAACAATAAATGACACTCAGCCCTGTATTATCTCGTTCTTGGCGGAGTGGGGCCCGAGGCTAGGCTACCGTAGATCAGAACCTTTGAAGGTAGATGACCAGCTTACCCCCATTGAAGGAAAACTAAAGGCCGTGGTCTAGGTGCCATAAGAGGCTTCGTATCACCTCATCATTAGCGATTTAATTTTGCGTATTACACTTTCACCGTCTCCTTTTGTGTTATATCATTTTAACATTGATACAATTTTCATTAATAATATACAGGATGCTGAGGTGTAATGTGCAAAATAAATCGCTAAGGAAGAGGTGCTACAAAGTCTGTTACACCACCTAAAATACAGTCCTAAAGTCTTGCCTCTTGCTATGGGTTCACAAAGCGTAGGTGTGTCTGGGCGTCTGTCTGACCCGGATGCAGTGCGCCCTCGGTTACACAAGCCGCACGCCTCGCCCTCAAGGCTGCTCACCGACCCTCCAGGAACCGTGACTTGGTCCTGCATAGTTTTGGAACCGGCGGAATGAAACTGTATCCCTCCACGCTCACCCGCCATTGTTCTCAACCTCCTTGACTGCGAAGAGTTTATCCTAAACCTCCTTGACTGCGATTGTTTCTCACAAAAAACAATCAGACTTCCCATTAAAAAAAAAAAAAAAAAACGGGGGAGAGGATCTTACTGAAAGACTGAACCCCTTCAGTTAGAGAACGTACTCTTTTTTTAATTTATTTGTGCTAAAGCCATACGTTTTGTAATCGGCACTGGAAAGATTTTCATATCATGGAAGGGCTAGAGACAAAATCATTTAATTTAGACTTTTTAGCCACTTCACAAACGAGAGAGAGAGAGAGAACATTAGCCGAGTTCCGTTGTGGGGTAGTAGAGAGATTTGATTAATAAAGTCGTTATCGTACTGGGATGGAAAATACCCTACTTCAGTTCATGAACACGTCTACCCTTCAGACGCTGTATCAGTGTTTATGTGACTCAGATATAATATTCATCCAGACACCCATTTAATGCCAGTTACTCTTGCATATTTGGTGGCATGAAGGTCTTTGAATAGAGCAGTTAATGTTGAGGTTAAAGTGTGAGAACATTACACTCCCACATTCCTCTCACACGCCACGACGAAAAGCCAAACCACCACACCTGACACCACACTTTTACACCACACCACAGCCTGACACCACCCCTGACACTACACCACAGCCAGACTCCACACCAACACAGCACACCACAGCCTGACACCACACCAACACACCACACCACAGCCTAACAACACACCTCGACACCACAGCACAACATAACACCACACCTACATACAACAACACGACCTAACACCACGCCACACCACACCACAGCCCAACACCACACCACAGTCTGATGCCACACCTCGACTCCACACCACAGCATAACACCACACCTCCACACTACAGCACAACATAACACCACACCCGTACT
>JAGKTI010041312.1:0-10268 GCA_018397915.1 Birgus latro
GTGTGTGTGTGTGTGTGTGGGTGTGAGAGAGAGAGAGAGTGAGAGAGAGAGAGAGAGAGAGAGAGAGAGAGAGAGAGAGAGAGAGAGAGAGAGAGAGAGAGAGAGAGAGAGAGAGAGAGAGAGAGAGAGAGAGAGAGAGAGAGATGGTTAGCAAACATGTAGGGAACAATAATATATTTTGGATTATTTCTACCATATAGTTAAATTTTCGGTGCTGGAAAGGGACGCCTTCACTTGGTGGCGCTTACACGATCAGGGGGTGAATAGCTGTCCATTTATAAAAACGCCCCTCAGCTCCCTCCCTATCCCCCCAAAGAATGATGGTGGACTGAAGGAGAAGGGAAGCTTTAAGCCTGCAGTCTACTGGGTTCACGCTTCCGATAAGACTGGAGTTTCAGCTATTACTACTACTACCACTACTATTAATACGACCATGGCTTTTGCATTTTATTCCTGCTACTTACAGATAATTATATGTGATTTCGGTAAGGTTTGCCCATGTGAAGAGAATGGAGAATGAGAGACTGACTAGGAGAGTGTATGTGAGTGTGGTGCTGGGGAGGGCGGGGGAGGTATAGTTGACGACCGAGGATGGGAAGGAGAGGCGTATGAGTGAGAGAGGAGTAAGTTGCAGAGAGGGCAGCCTGATGGTGTAGTAAAGAGTGATGTGAAGGTAAATCCCACTCCTTCCGGGATTGAGAAGTGTGGCGACAGACAGGAAGACGGATAGATGAAAAGGTAGACAAACACTGATAGACAGAAAGGCATAGACAGCCAGACAGACAGACAGATAGAAACAGACAGACAGATGGATTAATATAGACAGATACAGAGAAAAGATTTTGTATTGAATGGCTTAGGTACAATCTTCGCACACCTTTCAGGAAGGCCTAGTAGTGACAAACATAAATCCCTCAATCGTGACAATAAAAAAAAAAAGAAAGAAAATGACAAAAGAGAGGAAAAAAAGAAAAAAAAAGAAAGTGAAAAAATTCTCCCCGTAGCCATTTCATGAACCTGTAATTGATTTGCCGAAGCCCGTAGATGAAAACTGACCCTCAATTTGATTTGCATTTATATTGCATGTAATTCTGCGGTGGGTGGGGATGGGGACGCTGTGGGGTGGCTGAGTCTGTGTGCCAAATACTAGTAACTTCATTATGGGCTCGGAAATACTAGCTGCCATTTTAGATTTTGGGGAATGATCATCGGAGACGAGAGGGAAAGAGTTAGTAATACCAGTGACTACAATCCCAAGCTTATGTGAACCCGGCTGACTGCAGGCTGAAACTGTCCTTCCTTAGTCTACTATCCTTGTACAGCCGGCCAGTTTCACCGTCTGGTTATATCGGTGTCACCACGTGATGGCGTCCCTCTCCAACACAATCTGAAGGGGTAAAGAGAGATGACAAGACTCCTTTCACTTTAACTTGGCTAGCCTAGAATTTCGCCCTTTGCAGCTTGCCTCACGTAGCTCAATGGAAGGAAAAGACACTTCAATGGCGCTACCAGTAAATTCTTTCTACTGAGCACATGAGCTGGAGACCGGATTCCACGAGCTTGTTTGAGTGACTGCGTGGGCTTTTCGCTGGCCAAGCTGTTGATTATTCTTCTAGTACTGTACCGCCTCTTCCCTCATTTCTAGATCCTGCCTCACCCTTTCCTTTGGTGGGATAAAGGATGATGATGATGAAAATAAAGTTAACACCGACGACGACAAAGACGATGATGATGATGATGATGATTCCCTCTACTATACTGCTATGTTCGACTCTCTCCCTCTTTCGTGTGTGTGTGTGTGTGTGTGTGTGTGTGTGTGTGTGTGTGTGTGTGTGTGTGTGTGTGTGTGTTAATCGTTAGACTTTTCATAAACTTCTATCCAGAACACCATCAATTATTCATACCTTTTATACCCTTATTGAACAATGCTCAGCACGGTCAGCAACACACACGCAGACAATGTGATCATGGTTCCCTGCGTTTACACTAGCTCAGCCCCGTATCCATTATTAATCATCCATTTACTCGGCAACCGCCGTCCTCCTCTTCTCATCTGGGCAACCACTCTCCTCCTCTGCTCATCTACTGTTTCTTGGCAGCAGTGAGAAGTGGTGAGCGTTAACAGTAATGGGGATGGCATTAACACCTGTAGTGCTATCATAATCACCACCACCACCACCAAGCATTTCACCCCTTCACGGATGAGGTGAGATACAGAAAATACTAAAAGTACTGTATGCAAAGAGTAAAAAAGGGAAAAAGGGAAGTGTAGAAATAATCTGTGGAATGGATGAACAGAGAGGTGACTGCCGGGTTGACAACGGTGCTATAACTGTGAGCCGATACTGACCTGGAATTGGAACACCAACCCAAAGGAACAACAGAAACACAACTTGGAGGTTTTGCCAGTGGGATCTTTCCTGTACTCTTTTCACTTTAAACTGGCTAATCATCATCATCATCATCATCATCATCATCATCATCATCATCATCATCATCGGCATCCAGACCTCCTTTCTCACCAAAGAATAAGGTGAGATAGGGTCAAAGGAGAAGAAAAAGAGATAGAGGGGAAAAAATAACCACCAATTCAAGGGTCAAACTTTTTTCAATCACCATGCAAGTCTCCGGAATCCTGACTCCATCCCAGAGCCAAAATTAACCACACTTATAAGTTTAATGCCCTAAAACTTGTCATCTCCCTATCTTGAACGCTAAGCTGTTACGATATTTTAACACTGGAATATGATGCTAGTGATGAGGGGGTGCTTTCTGTACGAATGCAGAGCCAAGGCATTTCGGCAAATGAGCTCCAGGAAAATAACTGAAGAGGGATGAAAATCTGGGCTAAGTTCCCTTGCAATACTCTTTTTCACTTTAGCTTGGGTAAAAATTCTCATCTGTCCACTTTGATGCTTAGAGGTAAAAAGAGATCAGCGCTAGAATATGATGCTAGTCACGATGGATGCAGAGACGCAGCACTGTCCTATTTCTGCCTATGAGCTACGTGATACAAGCAACAACAGGACGAATAATTCGACCAAACTAATTAACAACGCAATCGATGACCGAAAAAACACACACACACACACACACGAAGCACGACAATGGTTCTTTAAAGCGTAAACAGAAAGTTCTGGAAGGGTAAATACTGGTAACATGGACAGGTGTACGTTCATACATAAATACTACACGATAAAATATCACACACACACACACACACACACACATGTACACACCCTACATACGAACACACACAACCACTCCGCACGCACACTCACATGCCGAAATATAAGAAGCTTCTTTACATAGACAATACGAGTAAACACATACAGCACTACCTCTCTCACTTAAAGCTGACCCTCGAACACAGGCTCCCCCCCCCTCTCTCTCTCTCTCTCTCTCTCTCTCTCTCCCTGATGTAGACAAGAGGGAATATAGTCCCTGTACTGTTTCTGTGTCTATGCATTTATGTATTCCCCCCACCCCCCCTCTCTCTCTCTCTCTTGATTTCCATTTTAGAGCGATTGGAACTGTAGCGTTTGTAGGGAGGGGTTGTGTCATTTGCATATATTGCCGTAAGATATACCCATTTGCATAATATGGTTGATGTCTATCTTGCCTATCCATATGTTGAGCTCTTGGTAGAATATGCAGCCCACTTCTTTGCCCAAGAGTATTATTTTCAACTGACGGAAATGGCCACACAACACGACGTCAAATTCTTGGTACAATAAGCAGCCTGTTGCCTTGCCCTCTTGTTGGTTTGTTTTCATCTGACAGGGCTGGACCACTCCCACAACCTGAATACTAGGTTCTGACGCCAAGAAATTCGATCAGTCTTAATTATGAGGTAAGAATGAGTCTCCTTGGTAAATATAACACGTGGAACCTAAGATCCCCAATCCCTTTCAGCACCGCTGCTAGCTAAGTGTAGTCGGGCTGGAGAGTCGACCTGACTAGTAACCAAGGAGACTCATTCCTACTATACAGGTTAAAGCTTATCGAATTTTATGCAAACAATTTAGTATGCAAATTTAGGGAATGAAGTAGTTCCGTCAAGAGAAAAAAAGAAAGAATACAGTTACGTCAGTATTTTAGAGTTCAGAGTCTTACATTTCAGTATCTTACGTCAGTGTTAATACATCATTACACAGCATCAGTATCGAACATTTATATTCTACATCATTTCAAACATTTGTGAACATCAGTAGGCTATCGTACATTAATATTTCACATCATCTACATCATTATAGTACGTCAGTATCACACAACAATGAAAACAAGAGCATTAAAACATCGATGTAAACAAGATTATTTGTACAGAAAATATGTAAACCTCCGTAAATAACAACAGGGAAATACGAAAATCTCTCGTTGCTTACCAGGACATTTCTTCATCGGTGTAAACTATATCCTTTGTATAGAAAAGCTGTGAAAATTACATTAAAAAAAAAGGAAGGGAATATGTAAATCTGGGTAACCAAGAGAGGTCTGTGGAGGGAGGCTGGTCCCCAAGATGATCAGGATTTTGGCCGTAAATTCCGTGGTTTTACGACGGGATCGGAGAGGAAGGGAAAATATACTTGATACCCTAAGCAACACGGGGAGTTGTTTAGTGTCAGGGTGGGGATGTTGTGAGATGCTGAGAGGTAGGGATGCTGTGGGATGCTGAGAAGGTTGGGATGCTGTGGAGTGGTGAGAGGTAGGGATGCTGTGGATGCTGAGAGGTAGGGATGCTGTGGGATGGTGAGAGGTAGGGATGCTGTGAGATGGTGAGAAGTAGAGATGATGTGGGATGGTGAAAGGTAGGGATGCTATGGATGCTGAGAGGTAGGGATGCTGTGGGATTCTGACAGGTAGGCATGCTGTGGGATGTTGACAGGTAGGGATGAATTGAGATGCTGAGAAGTAGGGATGCTGAGAGGTAGGGATGCTGTGGGATGTTGACAGGTAGGGATGCTGTGGGATGTTGACAGGTAAAGATGCTGTGGGATGTTCAGAGACTGGGATGCTGTGAGATGCTCAGAGATAGGGATGCTGTGGTCTGCTGAGAGGTAGGGATGATTAGGAATACAGAGGAGAGGTAATGATGTTGAGGGATGCTGAGAGAGGAAGGGATACTGTGGGATGCTATGAACTAGAGACGCTGTGAGATACTGAGGTAGGGATGACGTGGGATGCAGAGAGGTAGAGATGCTGTGGGGGTACTAAGAAGGCGTAAGAGATGCTGAGGGATGCTGAGAGAGGAGTAGGGATATTGCCGCAGAGTCAGAGAGAAATAAGGATGATATAGGATGCTGTGGTATACTGATAAAAGTAAGGCGACTGTGGGAGGCTGAGATGACATAGGAAGGAACATGGAAGAGAGAGACTGGGTTTGCTGTGGGATGCTAAATGATGATGAGAGAGGCTGAGGGATGCTGAAGACACCGAGGGACGCTGAAAGAGGAAGGGAAAATATTGCTGATAGCTGTGCAGTACGAGGAACATTATTGGCCACCTTACAACACTGAGAGGCTCTTTTGTGTCACGTTGGCGATGCGGAGGGATACTATGGGACGCTGATGCGTAGGGATGCCGTGGATGGCTGGGGGACGCATGGGGAGACATAATGAAGGACAGTGAAAGATAAGATGCCGAGGGATGCTGGGGTTGATGTTAGATGCTGAGGGATGCTGCAAGGCCTAGTGGGGGATGCTGGGACTGAGTGAGGGATGCTGAGAGGCTGAAAGATAGAAAAAGGCTGAGGGATGATGGGATATGCTTAGGAATGCTGAGAGATGCTGACGACTGCTAGGAGGGGAATAGAAAATACTCCTGATACCTTAAGCAACACGGGGAACATCACTGATCAGCTTCACACAAACGAGGGTTGATTAGTGTTTGGTTGGAGATCCTGAGGGATGCTGATCGATGCTAGAAGATGGTGGGGGATGTTTGGAGATTCTAAAGGATGATGGGGAATGACGAGGGATGCGAGGAATGCTACTGGATGCAGAGGGATTACGAGGGATGTTGGGGGATGCTGAGGAATGCTGGTGGATGTAGAGGGGTGCTCAGGGCGTGCTAAGGTAAGGAAATAATAGCCCGAATGATGCTAAAAGATGCTGCTGAGAGGTGCTGAGGGAAGTAAATGGAAAGCTGGGGATAGATAGGAAGAAACAGGCAAGCATAAAGAAAGCGTGGGGAGACTGAAGGATGCTGTGAAATGCCGAATTATGCTAAGGAAGGCTGAAAGAACAAGAGGGACACTGTGGGATTCAGAGATGCTGAGGACTGCTGGAGGATGCTGTGACTGAGAATGGGAAAAGTTTGTTGATATCTTACCGTAAGTAAAACGGGGAGAACTATTGATCTTAGAGAACTAGGGAGTTGGCTAGTGTCAGGCTGAGATGCTAAGGATGGCATAGAGAGACTGGGTAATGTCGAGGGATGCTGAGGGAGGCTGTGGAAAGGAAGGAGATACTGGGAGATGCTAAGAGATAGGAATGGATGCTAGAAGGAGGGTGGGGGATGCTGAGAGGGCATCGGGATGCTGAAGGCTGAGTGATGCTGTGGGGTGCTCAGGGATGCTGTGGAATGCTCAGTTATGCTGGGGGAGGCTGAGATATGCTGAGGGATGACGGAGGTTGCTGAAGGTTGATACCTTAAGCAACACGCGGATCATTAATGCTCACATTACGACCCTGGGGGATTGGTTAGTATTAGGCTGATGATGCTGAGGAAGGAAAGGGCATGGATCGGCATACACAGGGAGAAGTAGGAAAAGACAGACATAGGGGAGGGACAGGGAGAGATAAGGAGGCTGATGGATGCTGAGAGTTGCAAACAGAGAATAACTGATGATGAGGAAAGCTGAGAGATGTTAAGGAATGCGGAGAGATGTTGAAGGATGCTGAAGATTGAACAAAGACTAATGGATGCTAAGAGATGCTGAAAAATGTTGAGTAGGCATAAGGATGCGGTGGGAGTCTGGGGGAAGTATAGGGAGACATAAGAAAGAAGAGAAAACGATGGGGATGGTAAAGGATGCTGAGTAAATGTGAGGGATGCTGGGAGGCGCTATGGGATCCACAGGATGTTCAGAGATGCTGAGGGATGCTAAGGAGTGCTGAAGGATACTAAGGGCTACTGAGGGATGCTAAGCGGTGCTGAGGGATATTAAGGGGTGCTGAGGGATGCTAAGCGGTGCTGAGGGATGCTAAGCGGTGCTAAGAGATGCTGAGGGGTTTGTGGAGATGCTGCAGGGCCCTAACGAATGTTGGGGGATTAAGAGGGATGCTGGGAGATGCTAGCAGATTCTGAGGGATGCTGAGGGAATGCTGAGAGATTAGAGGAATATTGGGGGATGCTGAGGAACAATTTTATTCAGTTGAGAGTGAGTCACAGGAGCATTGCCGAGTTAACAAATATTTATTCTATCCCCTACAGTATAACAGACCTCTCCTAAACTGATTATGACTGTCCGACAATACGAGGAATCATATTAAAACTATTTCATCATGCTGAAGGTGTAAAATAAAGCTGATGAACTGAGCTAAAGAGGGAGTTAGTGTAAAAATAAAAAGGATAGGAAATAATACAGTTCAGCGTGAGCAAGGAAAAAAACCACATTGAAGAAGTAAACATAAAGGAGTTGGACTGATTACAAAGGAAAATTACAAATCTAAAGTGATAGCAAAATATATAAATAGATGAAGTTAAGAAAAGGGCCAAGCGAGTTAAATACACATTAAGATGAAAAAGACCGCCAGAGAATAGCAAGAAAAATAATCTTACTAAGGGGAAAAAATGCTGGGGTGAACTAAATGGGAAGCTATACCTTTAAAGTGAAAGTGGACGTTAGAGTTATCGATGGTGTTAGGGAGAGGGTCAGGTTGGGTAAAAATAAGCAGAGTTGTGGGGGGATTAAGGGAAGCTTCTGTTAGGCCTACGCAAGCTCAGGTTAGGTTAGGTTAGGTTAGGTCAGGCTAGGTCAGATCAGGGAAGCTTAAGATATATTAGGTCAATTGAGTAGGCAGTTTCGTTAGGCTAGATTAGGTAGTCTGGGTAGACTGTGCTAAGTTATGTCATGCATTGTTATGTTATGTTATACTTTAGTAGACAAAATTAGCTTAATTTACATTAGCTTATCTCAAACGTGCTTAGGTCAGGGACTCTAAAAATGTGTCGAGTTGTGGGATAATGAAGGGACTCAGAGCCTTTGTTTTAGGCTTAATTCGGGTTACGTTTATGGACAGTAGGATAGGTTATTTTTGGCCTGGCTGATTTAGGTCATGTTTGGTTATGTAACATTAGGACAGATTACAGCAGATTAGGTCAGGTCAGGTAAGGTTAGACTTGGGGATGGCAAGTCAGATTACTTCAGGTTATGTCAGATATGGCTAGTTTAGCTTAAACTATGTTCAATCAGGTCATGTTGCGTAAAATCAGGAAGACAAAACATTCACCTTGTGGGAAGGGGAAGCAAGGGTGAGACAGAGAGAGAGAGAAACAAAGAGAGGGTTGGTTTAGGCTTAACAGGGGTCATGTTTGTAGGAGAGTTAAGTGATACATGGGATGGCAGAAGGGGGAAGGGCTGCAGGGTATGGTATCCAGGGGGTGCCAAGGATATTAAAAGAAAAGTATGAAGAGACACCCATTTTTTAAACGGTCTACGTGAAAATCGGTCTTCTTTTAAACTCTGTCTTTGTTTCAGAACCAAACTTCACCAAATGGTGCTAGAGAGAGACGCCTCCACGTAGTGGCAACAATGTGACAGGGCAGTGGAGCTACCCGATTTTACAAATGCCCCTCACTCTCTAATTATCACCCGAAAGAAATATGGTGGACTGCACGAGGAGGGAATCTTAAGCCTGCAGTCCATCGGGGTTACATTCCTTTTGTGTGTGTGTGTGTGTGTGTGTGTGTGTGTGTATCCGCTCTGGGCATAGGCTTCACGGCCTGTTCCCAAGGCCAAGTAGTCCTCCTGCGTATCATACACCTTCACATGTCACTAGCTGAGCTAAGGGGTTGCAACTCCTACTAATATCAGCTTAAAATGTTCATCCTGACCAGCGCAATATACTAGTATATAACACAGACAAGGCATGGACGATGTCACGATGGTGAGGTAGTTAAAAGAAGAAAAACTGGTGAAATGTCAAAGCTATTCTGANTAAACGGTCTACGTGAAAATCGGTCTTCTTTTAAACTCTGTCTTTGTTTCAGAACCAAACTTCACCAAATGGTGCTAGAGAGAGACGCCTCCACGTAGTGGCAACAATGTGACAGGGCAGTGGAGCTACCCGATTTTACAAATGCCCCTCACTCTCTAATTATCACCCGAAAGAAATATGGTGGACTGCACGAGGAGGGAATCTTAAGCCTGCAGTCCATCGGGGTTACATTCCTTTTGTGTGTGTGTGTGTGTGTGTGTGTGTGTGTATCCGCTCTGGGCATAGGCTTCACGGCCTGTTCCCAAGGCCAAGTAGTCCTCCTGCGTATCATACACCTTCACATGTCACTAGCTGAGCTAAGGGGTTGCAACTCCTACTAATATCAGCTTAAAATGTTCATCCTGACCAGCGCAATATACTAGTATATAACACAGACAAGGCATGGACGATGTCACGATGGTGAGGTAGTTAAAAGAAGAAAAACTGGTGAAATGTCAAAGCTATTCTGAAAATAGCTCGAGTGGAAATGGGGCTATGACGAAGTGAGAGCAAGTCTAGGAGGGGGAAAATAGATAGGAGTGGGCAGTAGTTGAGGTCTGGTTTGGCTGGGTTGGGTTAGGCTGGGTTGGGTTGGGTTAGTTAGGTTGGGCTGGGTTGGGTTGGGCTAAGTTAGGTTGGGTCGAATAGGGTTGGGCTAAGTTAGGTTGGGTCGAATTGGGTTGGGCTAAGTTAGGTTGGGTTGGGTTGGGTTGGGCTAAGTTAGGTTGGGTTGGGTTGGGTTGGGCTGTTAGGTTGGGTTGGGCTAAGTTAGGTTGGGTTGGGTTAAATTGGGTTAGGCTAGGTTAGGTTAGGTTTAGGTTAGTTTGGGTCGGGTCGGGTCGGGTCGGGTCGGGTTTGGTTTGGTTTGGTTTGGTTGGGTTAGGATGGGTTGTGTTGGGTTGTGTTGGGTTGGGTTGGGTTGGGTTGGGCTGGGCTGGGCTGGGCTGGGCTGGGCTGGGCTGGGCTGGGCTGGGCTGGGCTGGGCTGGGCTGGGCTGGGCTGGGTGGAGTTGTGTTGGTTTAGGAGAGGTTAGGTTAGGTTAGGTTAGATAAGGCCAGGCCAGGCCAG
>JAGKTI010041316.1:0-10267 GCA_018397915.1 Birgus latro
AGAGTTGACCAGAATATTCCCGAGGGGAATGGGAATGCTGGTGATAGGGAGAGCTGGAGCTCCTGTTTCACTAGCTACCTAATCATTCCCCTTTGCTGACCTTTTCAGTGTGACAGTAACATGGAGAGTAGACCAGCATATTCTCCCAAATATTTTCTCTAACTATCTTATGCACTACACCACACACACTTCATATATCACACAACATATCCCACTACATTACAGGGGTTGATGACGCCAGCAAGGGCATACGGCCAGAAAACTTTGCCCCCGCTACCTAGTTGCAGACTTTTGGGGGGAGGCATGACGGGGGTTCCGCCGGCATAGATCATGGGTCCGGGGCAAGATGGGGCTTGAAACTGTGCTAGAGGGTACAGGGCATTGCAGTTCCAAGGCTGTCACTTCTGCCCAATAGAGAGGGGCCCGAACCTGGGAGTAGCGCCCCAGGAGGCTGCCCTATCAGTGGATGTATAATGGCGGGGCAGTTGCAGAGCCAAGGTGCGCCTGGAGGGCGTCCCTGCAGCTGTCCTGGCAGGATGCCCCGAGGCCACTACCACAGCCACTGGTAAGCTGGTGGGCTAGGGGTCCCAGATCCATTGCCTGGACCTAGGACTGTGAAATGGGTGAGGCCTGTGGAATGTTTACCCCCCTTTTATCTTACCGACTATGACTTACAAGTATAAGCATCAAAGCAAGCCTGAATACAGTAAATCACCCAAGGGGTTTAGAGTGGGTTCGTGGAATGTGGGTAGTTTGAGGGGAAGAGCGGGGAAGTCGTTGAGGTAATAAGTAAGAGGTGGTTGGATGTGGCATGTTTGCAGGAAGTCCAGTACAGGGGTGGATCAGCCAGAAAGATTGTTGGGAAGGATTGCTACTATAAGTTGTTTTAGCAGGGGGGAACTGACGGATATGGGGGTGTGGGTGTGTTGGTTGCGGAGAAATGGGTGGAATATGTTATGAATGTTATGAGAGTAAGTGATAGGATTTTAGTAGTGAAAACTCTGATCGGTAGGAAAATGATTGCAAATACTCGGGCATATGCTCCACAGGCAGGGTTGGATGATGCAGAGGGTAGATTTTGGGATGATTTAATACGTGTAGTAGGTGGTATGGGCGATGATGAGATAGTGGATCTGGGAGGGGATTTAAATGGTCATGTGGGTGAAGCAGCTCAAGGTTATGAAAGAGTCCATGAGGGATGTGCATATGGTGTGAGGAATGCTGAAGGGGAAGCAATACTCGAGTTTGGGGAGGCTATGGACATGATTGTGTGCAAAACACATTTTAGAAAAAGAGTGAGTAGGCTGATTAGGTACGAGTCCAGGGCAAATAGCAATCAGATAGATTATTTTCTGGTCAAGAGGGTTGATAGGAGGCTAGTGAGGGATGTTAAAGTTATAGGAAGCGAGAAGTGTGTGCAGCAGCACAAACTATTGATTTGTGACATGGTGCTTAAAGAAAGAGTGGTGAGAAGGAGGACATATGTACCTAGGAAGAAATTATGGAAGCTGGGAAACCAATCAGTAAGGGATGCCTTTTATAGTGAGATGAGGAGAGTGGTGGCAGAACAGGGAGCTGTAGATAGAGGCATTAATGAACAGTATAGAGCCCTTAAGAACAACCTGTTGAGAGTTACCGATGCAATATGAGGTTGGACAAGAGACCCACCAAGACATAAAGTAACTTGGTGGTGGGATGAGGGTGTAGAAGCCGCAGCTGAGGAGAAAAGAAGGCTTTTCTGGGAATGGAAAAAGGGTGGTAACAGAGAGGAGTACTTGGCTGCCAAGCGTAGGGCTAGGAGAGAGGTATACAGGGCAAAGTCTGAGTCACAGAGACTTTTACTTGATAATGTAAATCATGGGGAAAGGAAAAATACAATATTTAGGGTGGCAAATCAGGTGAAGAGGGATAATCAGGATATTGCAGGTGAGCAGTGTGTGAAGAATGATGAAGGAAGGGTAGTGGTTAACAGTGGGGATATTAAAGATGCATGGAGAGAAAATTATAGCCGCTTGTTGAATGAGGAGTTTGGCTGGGATAGGGAAGGTTTGGAGCCAGCAGATCCAGTGATTGGCCCTTGGCCTTTGATTGACGCTGCTACTGTGAGTGAGGCAATAGGCAGGATGCGGGTGGGGAAGGTAGCATGTGTGTCTGGGCTGACTGCCGAAATGTTGAAGGACTCAGGAGATACTGGGGTAAGGTTAGTCACTGACCTGATAAATATGTTTATATATGAGTGTGTTGTCCCAGATGATTGGCTGAAGAGTGTAATTGTAAATGTGTACAAAGGGAAGGGTGATGCCCTGGAGAGGGGAAATTACAGAGGTATAAAGCTTAAACTTAAATCAGATAATGAAAGTAACAGAGAGATTTCTAGAAGGTATGATTAGAAAAAGAGTGAATATTGATGAGATGCAGTTTGGGTTTATGCCAGGCAGGGGGACCACTGATGCCATATTCATTGTTTGACAGCTTCAGGAAAAATATATTGGAAAGAAAAGGGAATTGTATTTTGTTTTGGTTGATTTGGAAAAGGCCTTTGACAGAGTTCCTAGAGAGGTGGTGAAGTGGGCAATGAGAAAACTTGGGTCGGAAGAGTGGCTGATTAGGGTGGTTATGGCCATGTACGTGGGTGCTCGCACCCCGATAAGAGTGAATGGAGTTTTGAGTGACGAGATTTCCGTGAATGTTGGTGTGCATCAGGGGTCAGTTTTGAGTCCCTTGTTGTTTATCATGGTACTTGAAGCCCTCTCACGTGACTTCAGAGATGGACTCCCACAGGAGATGTTGTATGCTGATAATTTGGTGTTGATTGCAGAGAAGGAGGTGGAGGAAAGATTTAAGAAGTGGAGAGATGGTATGGGGCACAAGGGCTTAAGGGTAAATGCTGATAAAACAAAAGTGATGATATCTAGGGTTGGTGGCAGTGCAATCAGAGGAGATGAAGAGTGGCCATGTGCAGTTTGCCACAAAGGTGTGGGAAGTAATTCCATTTTGTGCAGTGTTAGTGATAAATGGGTGCACAAGAGATGTAGTGGTATCAGAGGTAGACTGTGAGATAATGCTTATTTTCTGAGTGTGACGTGTCAGGGACAGCAGGTGGAGATTGTCAGGCTTGAAAGGACTGAACTTGTTGGTGAGTCTTGAGTGTGGAAGAGATTTGTTATTTGGGAGACATGTTATGTGCCGGAGGTGGGACTGGAGCTAGCTTGGTTGCTAGGGTGAGAAGTGGTGGGAAGAAGTTCAGGGAGCTGTTGCCTCTCCTGACATTGAGAGGACTCTCCCTACAAGCTAAGGGGTCTTTGTATGCAGCATGTGTTAGGAATGTGATGCTGTATGGTAGTGAGACCGGGGCAGTAAAGCAAGAGGATATTTGCAGGCTTAAACGTACAGAAATGACAATGATTAGGTGGATGTGCAGTGCGTCTCTGCATGCAAGGCCTGGGAGTGCTGGGTTTACGATAGAAGAGTTGAGAGGTAGGATGGGACTGGAGTGTATTGGTGTTGTGATGAGGAGAGGTAGGCTGAGGTGGTTTGAACATGTGGAGAGGATGGGGGATGATAATTGAGTGCAGAAGGTGAGAAGTGTTAAGACTGAGGTAGAGGTTGGGAGGGGCAGACGGAGAAAGACATGGGACGAGGTCATTAAATGTGACCTCAGGGTTAAGGGACTGAACAGGAATGCTGCTAGAGATTAAGCAGCATGGAAAGCCACCATTAGGTGACCAAGGCCGGCGCATGCAAGCATGTTGGAGCCTTCGAAAACGATATGAAACGAAATGAATGGGACATGAAGTAAATAGGCTCCTGCGCTCCTGTGACATGTGTCAACATACTACTCATTAGGGACATGTCTGTCCTGTGCGGTTGAAAACCACATCCCTAATCTCTGAGCCATTTCACAGAAAGGTCAGTAACAGTGTAGGTGCAGACCTGATGTCTCACCTGTTGGTTCTGCAGGACATGTTTCGTCCCAGACCTGTATATACACATGTACTGTAGGTTAAGAGGGAAGTTTGAGAACCCCGCAGAGGCATTCCAAGTCTGTGTTTGAATTACCTTGTAATGCTGTCTCTACAGCTAATTTATCCACGAGTGTTCAAACCCACATTGGGTGTTCAAATGTGACCTGCCTGAGTTTGCATAGAGATTCTCCAGCTTACCGATGTTAGCTGCAAATGTAAAGTAATACGATGTTCAAGTGTATGGACAAATTCCGTTGGACAATACAGTACCCTCACTAGTTTTGAACCTAATTTGTATCGGAATTGCGGCGCAAAATTCTAACTCGCGAAACTCGTGAATATACTTTACATGTAATAAGTGGTAATTGGTTCCGGGGTTAGCCACCTCATTTCCCCTTAGCTACCCATTAATGACACACTACCCTACTATAAATTACATACAGTTAATCAGACATATAATATATTACTGAACAAAGAATTTACTAACAACGACACTTAGGCTGAACTGCTTGATGGGGCTTGAAGATGAGTTCCGAGGCTGGAAGCGGTGGTTAGTTACCACCTGCTCCCTCACTGCTCCCCGCCACCACTGTTAAGTCCCACACACTACCACTTTCCGATGCTTCAACATCAAAGACCTCAAAATCCAGTGGGAGCTCATCAAGCTCCCCAGTGTCGTCGATGTCCTCGTCCACAGCACTGTCAACCTCCCCAGGCTGTATGTTCTCCAAAGCCTGGGCTTGCTGAATACATGAGGACAGGAATGATGTTATCAGAGTCTGATGACGTGCATGAACTCTGGTGATGAAAAGGTCCTTGTAATTAGCCAGAAGTCTATCCACCATCGGGAGGAAAGTGTCCCTGATCTCTGGCCTCCCATCACATTCCTCAATATGCTCTTTCAAACGAGCAGAGTTTGCCAGCAAGTCTGTGATTTGGCAAGATGTTGGCTCACTTGGTGGGACAGGTAAGGGTTCTTCCTGAACTTTGTTGTTGTTGACTTGTTCGTCTGTTTCCAACACCTCCTCAATGGTTGCTTCAGGCCGCGGTGGCTCAAAACAAGTGACCGAGATGTGGGGGCTCACAAAAATCGTTAAAAAATCGCAAGACTCCAAGAAAAAAACATTCCCTTGCCATCGTGAAATGAAATTTCGAAAGAGTATATATCGCGAAACTAGTGAGGGTACTGGATTTAGAGTAGGAGCACGTGCAGTGTTAGCCCCAAGTTAACAGTCCCTACTCTCATTTCGACCTGTGATGGGCAGTGGGTCACTGAGGACCCTGTCAGTTAATTGGCACCCGCTGGGATCTTTTTTAACGTACTAGGAGTCAATGCTGCTGGGGGTGGATCAGCTGAACTGAAGCATGGTCTCGCAGAGAGAAGGAGCTGGTGCCTGATTGACTGCTGTCTCTCTTGAAAGCACCAGGCAAGGCTCTGGACCTCAACCCTCACATCCACACTGTGCTAATGCATTAACCAGAGAACAGCTTGTTTTCTAGTTAACAGAGATATAGGAAACAACTAGCTGTTCTAAGAGGTTTATTAACCCAAGAACTAGCATAATTCCTGATTAATCGAACTGCGACCTCGCATGCACGAAGCCTTGGTTGGTATTCAAAATTTTCAGCTAGGGTATACCTTTTGTAGCATACGTGTTGAATACTAGGCAGAGGGTAATTGCAAGTTAATAAAAATTGTCTCAATGACACTATTGATGCTCCACACTGACTGATTTCACAGGTACAGTGATGGACAAAGCAGTTTTGTTGTGCAGGTCAGCTGATTGCTGCTTGAGTACTGCCGCCTTCTGTTCACCACCCTCATCAACAGCATATTGTTACTGTTTTGTATCATACAGTTTTACACATACATACAGTTACACTACAAATGTCACACCTACACTGTGTATTACATACACCACACTACATAACAATTAGTTATGTTAAAAATAAACACAGTAAACCCTTGATATAACGAACCCTTTTATAGCGAACTTTGGATAGAATGAACCACCATTTCCAGAACGAACTTCTGCTGGATGTAGCGACCTTTGGTCGCTATATCCGACAGAAGTTCGCTCCCTGGCATGGTAAGTGTACTGTAACAATACTACATTTCATTACAGGCATTATATATATATGTATAACTTCATATAGGATGGTATTTAATGTACATATACTGCATAATTATATAAACCATTGAATTCTCCATGTGAAACTTCACAGAGTAAGTTGTGGCTGCGCATGTAGGACCAAATGATTTCATGGATATAGCCACCATGGGTCGGTAATCCCTCAGTTAATAACGACCACTGGATATAGCGAACAATCGGATATAATGAACCACCCCTCCCCCAATTAGTTCGTTATATCAAGGGTTTACTGCATAGTGAACTTTCGCTCAGTTTGACCTGAGTACAGGATTTTTCACCATCGTCACGGAGTTTTTTCCCTCAAGCTTGCTTTTATTAACGTAAATACTAGGGTTTTACGCTCAGTAGTGACAGTGATTTTCTCCTGTAGCACAATGTGAATCGTGTGACTGAGTTAAAATGCATATATTATTCACTGTTAACTTTTTCAGATAAAAATTTCATTTTGATGGAGTGTAATGTCACGAATTCAAGAGATTGTGTTATTATGCCAATTCATGACATTGTATTACTATAGGAAGCCACAAGCTCTAGTGGAAAACCCAGCATGATTTGCTCACTTAACCGTCTTCGTATACACTCCGACTGGGATAGTAAAAAAAAAAAAAAATCGTCATTGTTTCAAAAGTGACTGTTCTTACACACAACCTTGGTGCATAAGTGAGCGAATTACTGTGTATACAGGCAAACCCTGGTTTAACAATGCAATTGGTTAAGTAAAAACCCATCGCTTGATGGAGTATCATAAATCAGGGACAATTTACCATGTAAAGTATAGAGATGCATTTTTGAGCCTTGGGTTTACCCCCAAACCAAGTAAAAAAAAAAAAAAAACTAACAGCTGTAAAAGAAGCTAACCTAAGCCTAAAACCAGTAACCATCTCGCTTGTACCCAATCTAGGTCACTTGGGAGAATGCGACCTCTGACTCGTGTTCAAACTTGGTAGAGAAGCAGCAGCACTGTATACAATCCCACCATCAGACAGTCCCGGGACAATTAAATAAACACCTGTTATGCATAATAATAACGTATGAATGATGCAGAATTGTCCAAGGTGTGAATGGTTGTGATGGAGAAGTGTTGATGTTTTGAAGGGGAATTTTCTTGAGAGGGAATGCAATCGATGATGCAATCAGGACAGTCTTTCAACGGCTCCTCTCAGTGTCATTTTAGTTACTGTTCTGGTTGCTGAGCTCCTTTATTTTCTTCACTCTTATTTTCCAACACTGATTTAGAAATTCCTTTGTATTATCAAAGAATTTTTCCTTGAACAGCCCAAATGTCACTCTATCTATCTAGTATCTACTGCCAGACACCACAATCCCGCAAGCAGTGGCCATTTGACTTTGAGTTATTTGTTTTACAGGGAGGGGCATTAAGCCTCCACCAACCCTCTTGCTGACACATAGGAGCAGCCCAAATGTAAACACATGATTTATCGATGTCACAGTCTTCATCAATGCAGGAAGTATTTACTCTATAAGGCTTTTATAATTATTAATATTTATTTACAATTATTATTTTGTATTTCATAATATGTCAGATGTTCAATGGTCAAACACAAAATATTCTTTGTTGAGTCACCTCGTTATCCACTGTTTTGTACCTCGTATGATGGGTGAGAATATGTACCCCAAATGACAGTGTTCATTTCACCTATGATTAAAACACATTAATCTAAGTCTAAAAACAGTTCATAAATCAACTAAAGCACAAAATTTAAGTCTAAAATATCATCAAAATCAGTAAAAAAAAATAAAAAATAAAAACCCATAGTTAAACTGGGATTCGGCCATCGTCAGGAGGGGTGGGTATTTCTACCCTCATTGCTATTCTGGTGTATCATTTACAGGGGTATCGTAAATCGGGCTAGTAGTAGTTTCCTAGGCAGTCTGGCTGAACAGCTCTGAGTCCCTAAGGAAGGCCACGGCCGAGACCGAGCTTTCCCACAGAGCTCTCAAGGAGTGTATGTCGTGCTGTTGGCGTAGGTGATTGTGTGCAATGCAGTCTTCCATAATGTGCTTAATAGTATGGGGTGCTGCGTTACATCCTGGACAGGAGTCAGTGACGGAGTCATCCAGCCTCTTCTGATAACTTAAGAGGGATGGATGATGCCCACATCTCAGCCTGGCCAGGTGGACCCTGTCCTCACGAAGAAGATAGGATTCAGAGGGATGGATGTCACGAGGCCATGCATTCAGCTGTGTGTTGTCTTTAACCCTTAGGCGCTGGGCCTGGGTAGACCTATCCACTCCCAGAATCGGGTTATTTTCAGGATAATCGATTTTCCTCCAATATTTTCTTTTCATTACAAATCGATCACAAATGACAAAAAACATATAAAAAGCGCGTACTTACTCTCTCTTGGCGATGTGGAGGTGGTGGGGAGGTGTGAGGGAGGTGATGAGTGGTGGCTGGGCTGAACGTGTTCAAGGTCGCGGTGGTGGTGGAGGGAGGAGGAAGGATTATCTAGTGCCAAAATGAGTTTTGGAGTGTGTCTGTTTCTCACTAATTCACAATGCCGAATGAATACAATCTTACAACCAAAATAGCTAAAAAAATGCAAGAAAGTAACTAATAAAGATCGGCTTATTTTATGTTTTCCATCATACTTATTTTCTATCAAACATATGTCTATTTAGGTATTCACAATTATTTACACACTATTTACGCATTATTTCCCTGTTTTTAGTACTTCTTGACAGTGTGATACTCCCTATGGTCAGTTCAAGTGTACTCAAGCACCCATACACTCTCCCCCATACCCCCTCAGGGCCCTTTTGTAGCCCTCCCCACCACCCCACCCCACCCTACCCCTCCCAACCCCTACCCCAAACCAGTATCAGCTGGTTCCAAGGCTACACTCTCATTACCCTGGCCTCCCCCCCCACTCTCCAGCACAGCCATCCTCACTGCTGGGCTTCCCTCCCACCCCTCCCCCACCAACCCACCTCCTCCACCCTTGTCCCCACCCCCAGCCACCAGCGTGACCCCGCGCACCAGCCATTCTGGGACAATACTCTGAGTCCATATGGCGCACTACGAAGTTCAAACATGCCAGCGAAAAATCAAATCGTCTATTGACGTGGACAATAGGCCTCTACCAACACGGCAATAGACGTGCCCCGCCGCCTAAGGGTTAAGAGGCTGAATGGAGTGGTGAGTGATTTGAGTGTGGATATGCTTCCGGAAGTTGGTCTGAGGGGGGCGAGGGAGGAGAGATGACAGTATTTGTGTATGATATGTGCTGGGTGTTGTTTTGATGTTCCTTGGTGTGTGTGGATGTGCTGCCATGTAGTGTAGTAGATGTGGGTTTGTGGAAGTTGCAGCGAGAATTTGGGTGCCTCTCATGTCTAGATGATCCATGGCTTTGAGGACTTTGGTTTCTTGGTGTAGGTGGTCTGTGAGTGTAGTAGCTGTGCAG
This sequence comes from Birgus latro, assembly GCA_018397915.1. Classification (NCBI taxonomy): domain Eukaryota; kingdom Metazoa; phylum Arthropoda; class Malacostraca; order Decapoda; family Coenobitidae; genus Birgus; species Birgus latro. The sequence goes on from JAGKTI010041316.1 coordinate 9,544, forward strand.
CATGTGATTATTTTTAGGGCCTTGTTCTGTATGGTCTGAAGAGTGTTATAGTGTGTTTTAGTGAAGTTCGGAGCCCAAGCAGGGCTTGCATAATTCATCACTGAATGTATACAGTATATTGTGTGTATACTGTGGTGGTGGTTTCTTTGTTGCGAAAGGGGGCACACTACAGGAAGTGCAGCAGTTCTGCTATCTAGGAGATACATTGGACTGTGAAGCAGGGGTGGAGAGATCAGTCAGAACAAGAGCGGCGTCAGCATGGTTAAAGTGGAAGGAAATAGCTAGCCTACTGGTCAACAAACACATACCACTGAGATACAGAAGTAAAATATATGAGGCCTGCATAAGACCAGTATTGATATATGGTACTGAAACATGGGCTTTGACAGATAGACTGATGAATGTTCTGAGGAGTACTGATCGTAGAATGTTAAGACACATGGCGGGAGTGAGATGGGAGGACAGAGTATTGAGTGAGAAGGTAGCCAGAAGATGCAGGGTGAAGGATCTCGATATCATCTTGAGGCAGAAGCGGCTTAGATGGTTTGGTCACATGAGGAAGAGTGAAGAAGGGAGCTGTGTGAGAATAGCAGAGGAACTGGAAGTGGTGGGACGTCAACCGCCAGGAAGACCTAAGAAGACCTGGAAAAGTGTTGTAACGCAAGATATGGAAAGACTGGGTATTGGAGAAGATTTAATCCAGGATAGGAAGCAGTGGAGAAAA
>JAGKTI010041317.1:0-10267 GCA_018397915.1 Birgus latro
ACCTTCACCTGGGTAGCCCTTCTGCCACCTCCCAGCCATTTTCCACCTCCTCACTCATGGCGGCACTGACTAAAGGCAAGCATGGTGCAGTCGTTACCCAGGAGGCTTGCGGGCCTGTGCATAATTCCAGTAACAAAATGCCACTTGTCAACTTTATTCTTGTCAACATACTGATGTTCCTACAGTAGTATAATCATCAGACTCGCGTACATCAATCCATGGAGTGCAAATCACAACTCCAGTTGTTCTGATGTGCAAACGACAGAACAAGCCGTGCCTTTGACAACTGGATTTTAATTTTCTTCCCGCAACCAAGATCTATTTTTTGTTGATTATTATTAATCTCAGGATTTCTTCTCTCATCGCACCACCACAAATGAGTATGCCAGCTTCACTTCTGATGCCACATGTGATACTATGTCATCCTTGCCCAGTGATGTCACCTAATGGTGTCTACTCAATATATGCAGTTTACACATTCTTACACGCTGCTATATCACCCAGATTAATACACACACACAAACACACAGATAGACAGATAGATAGATAGATATAGTTTTTTTCACAGACAGATGCCTTTCAAATAAGTTTATCACTTCCATAATACAGTACTGGTAATGGTAGTTGCTGTTCTAACCCCAGGTTCATCTGAAATGTTCACCCAGCAGATTGCGAGTTGAAGTTACCCCTTCCTGTAATCCATCGTCCATTTTTCAGGGTATAGGGAGGGGGTTGAAGGGAATTTGCATATCCAGGCAGCAAAGCCGCCCAGGTGTGTCAGTGCTACCATGCGATGGCACCCCTCTCCAGCACTAAAATTTGAACAACACAAAATTCATTTTTTTCTTTTCATTCTTCCTTTTCTTTTTTTTTCTTTTTTTTTTTTCTCGGTGGGGAGGGTCCAAAGGCAGGTAACTGCAAACCTCATGGATTGAAAACATCCTGTACATAATCAATCTATCTATAGCCAGACACCTCAATTTCGTAAGGAGTGGCCCCAGACAAATCGCCTCCATGACGCCGTGTACCCCACCATCTCGCTGCTCTCCCCCCAGCTCACATCCTTCTCTCTCATATTCCTCTCCACTTCATCTCACCACCTCATCCTCTCTCTCCCTTCCTCCACCTCACTCACATACACTCTTCTAGTTAGTCTCTCTCTTTCCATCTGCTCCACATGGCCAAACCACCTCAGCGAAATTCTAACGCTTTCTATCACACCCACATCCACACCACAATTCTCTTTCACTTCCTCACTTGTCAGTCTGTCTCTCCATGTGTCTCCACATGCTGCTCTCAAATAACTCATTTCCACTTCTCTCACTCTTGACTTGTGTCTTTACTTCACTTCCATACGTTATAGTTGGTATCACAACACTATCATGCAACGACTTTTTTACTTCCATGCTTACTTCCCTAATTATTATCACTGCTTTCAAAGAACAAGCAACCTGCCTTGTATACTGTGCCCTTTCAAACACTTCACTCTTCCATCCTTACTCATTACACTGCCCAAGAACTTAAATGGACTCACATTTTCCATTTCCTAATCATTAAACCTCACTATGGATTCAGTGACTTAATTTCTCTCGGAGACCATAACTTTCCACTTCCCTACATTCATATTTAGATTCCGTTTCATACACACTCGGCCAAACTCATTCACCAAGCATTGCAGTTCCCCTTCGGCTTCACTTAACATTATAATATCATCAGCAGACAACATAACAGGAAGTTTCCAAATGCTGTCCACTCTCATTAGGGTCGCCACAACATCCCTACCTTTTATCTCTTGAATCCAAATTTATATACAGATTGAACAACCATGGAGATAATGACACATCTCTGTTTCATTCCAACATTCAGATTTTAAAATTCACTCAGTTCGCCGTACACACGCACTGCAGCCGTAGTACCCTCATACATACACTTCACTGCTGTTAACAGCTCCAATTTACCCCATTTTTTCATAGTATTTTCCACATTCATTGTCTATCCACTCTGTCACATGCTTTCTTCAAACCTAGGGTGGCTGCATAAAACTTGCTTCTCTTCTCTAGAAACATTTCCACCAAAGACCTAAGAATGAATATCTAATCAACACAACCATATTCCTTTCTAAAACCTCCCTGTTCTTCTCCAACTAATTCCTCTGATATTTCCCAAACTCCATCAATAAGTATCCTACAATATACCTTTGCTATTGCACTAAGAAGACAATGCCCCTATGATAACAAAACATTTATTTTTCCCCGTTTCTTTTGTACAGGGGAATAATTGTATCTGACTTCCAATCCTCCAGGAATTTACTTTCCTCCCAAGCCAAACTCCACCTCTACGCTATTCATTCTTCTATTATCTCTCCCTCATACTTCAGCATTTCACCACACACTCCATCATTTCCTGGGGCTGTTCTCATTTTGATTTTCTTCATTGTTTACACTGCCTTCATCCTACTGATCCCTTCCTCCCTTCTCACTGCCCACCTTCTCCCAGCCATTCCCAAGTCACTTATACTCGCATTACTTTGATTTTCTATGTTTTCAGTGCTTTAAAGTGTTCCCTCCATTTGCTCACTTTTTCTCTCTTCTCCACTATCAGTCTACCGTTTTTATCTTCCACTCCTCTCCTAAATTCTTTATCACCCTGACTAACTCTACCTGCTTCCAGAACACTCTCTTACATTCCCTCCACTTTATACTCAGATTCCTTCCAAATTCCTCATCCGCTCTCTTCTTCCTGTCTCTTACTAATCTTTTCACCCCTCTCTTCCTGTCTGCACATTAATCTCCGTGCTGTCTCTCAACTTCCTCCATGTACAGGGCAATAATTATACCTGACTTCCAATCCTTCGGCACGTTACCTTCTTCCCAGGCCAATCTGCACATTTTCCTTGTCCATTCAGCACTACCTCTTCTATGTGGTTTAGCATTTCACCACACACTTCATCAGCTTTAGGGCTTTCCTTTTTTGACTTTCTTGATTGCTTCCACTACTGCTATCCTATTCATCTCCCTCCTTCTCCCAGTCATTCCCCAGCCACTTGAACTGGCCTTATTTTCATCCTTTATGTTTAGCATTTTCATTCTCATCTTAAATATCAGGACCAACTTACCTAGCCCCGAGTTCCAACTCACCCCATGGGGCAACATGGGACTGGTTGATGGATAGACGGATTGATGTTTAAGTGTTCTCTCCATCTGCTAACTTGTTCTTCTTTCTTCACCAGCAATTTGCCATTTTTATCCTTCACACTCTTATTACCTTCTTTATCGCCCTGTTTGACTCTCCTTACCGCTTTCCAGAATATTTTCTTACATTCCCTCCACTTTACACTCAAATTCTTTCCAAAATCTTCATCCACCCTCTTCTTACTCTCTCTTACTAATCATTTAACCTAGCTCTTCTTCTCAACATATATATACTGTAAGTATTCCGTCTCTCGACTTCTTCCGTGCCTTTGCTTCCCATCCACTCACTATATACTTTCATCTTTTGCGCCCCACCTTGTTTCACCTCGTCTTTCCACCATGCTGTTCCTTGCACTCCTTTTCATCTACTTTTCACTCCACACACCAGCTCACATGCTGCACAGATTTCTTCGGTGAAAAGCTTCCACACACTTTCCACCTGCCTCATCTGCCCCAGATTATATTTATGCAATTTCTTCTCCACTTCTCTTGTATATTCTATTTTTTTTTAGTCGTCTTGCAACCTTTCTGCCCTCCTTGCATGGCCTACTTCTTCATACCCTTCTCCCCTATTCATTCATCGCATTTGTACCTTGACTTTTACCACGACCATAACCCCTGTATGCTGTACATACTTTATTCTTTCATCCACACACACGTAATCAGTCATTGCCTTCCTTTAATTCAGTTCACAACCCACCCTTCCCATCACTCGCCACGTATACCTGTTGATCATTTTGTGCCTAAAGAGGATACTGGCGATCCCCAACCCCCTCCCTGCATAAATGTCTACTGGAGCAGTGCTATTCTCATCCACATCTGCAGGCACTCCCCACTGACTCACCTGCCATTCCATCCACGTTAACATTCCCTTCTTTTCCATTCATATATCTAATCAACAATACACTCTCACTCCTCTCAAAGTTTTCCATGCATGCTTGCACATTTGCCCAGAAATGCGCACACATAATCACTCATGCTTGTATTCCTACTTGCAGTCTTGCCCACGCAATCCCTGAATCGACTGATCCATAATCTCTTATAGTCTCCTTCCATCTCTTGCACAGAACAATACATACCCCCCCCCCCCTTTGCCCTCTCATTCCCTCCTACTCCCGCACATATACCCAATCCGTACCCCTCACTATTTTACACTCTCACCTTTCCCTTTTGTCTCAGTCAATCCACAGGTGTCTACTTTTGCATCCCCGAACGTCTAGACAATCTCCCTCTCCTTGTCCTCATCATTCGCACTTTTCACATTCCGCGTTTTAATACCCACCACGTCGTTTGTGCTGCCCTTGGTCGTAACCTCTTGGTCAGTCCTGGCCCGAGGAATTTTGTTTGTCATTTTAGTAAGTTGTTTTTCCAGAAGGGGCACTAGCCTTCCATTAGTTCACCTGGCAACACGTAGGGAACACTTACTGGTTCGTTATAAGGTTGCCACCCAGCGTATTAAATGATTTCCGGGCTTACTGGATATCATTTGGCTTGACACTCAGTATACTTTTCCCTGGAGTAAAATATCACTTCACTAAGTGCGTGGATGATGGGATGATGGGCCCCCCCCCCAAGTACCCTAAACGAGTAAAGAACATACGAAAAACATTTATTCCGAAGGAAAAAGTAAAATTGTTGGACAAAGTGACATGTGGCGTGCATGGTTAATGCGAGCGAGTAACATTCGGACAGTCAAATAAAATGAGTCGGGTGTGTTTACGATGTTCATAGTCTCTTTCTTGGAGAGTGATAAAAACTGAAAGTGTTAGTTATGAGGGGACAGTAAAATTCATGTTTTCATGCTGAATGCAACGAGTTTGAAAAGGGCTTTGTGACCGATCGTTGGTATGAACTGACTGACTGTGGGGTAGAAATTTCAGCTCTTACGTTGTGCTGTGAAGTCTGCGTGTTGACGAAAGAAGTTAGGTAAGCTATTGATTAGAGTCCAGTTCTCGTGATTTTTTTTTTTTTCAGAACATGAACAGAGGAAGGAAAAACAAATTAAATACAAAATAATCCATACACCAGATTCATGTGTCCTATCATAAAAATCTGTAACAGTTGGAATTGAACAGCTGTAGGTTGAAGTTTAGAGAAAACTATTCTGGGAAAGCGAGTTCCAAAGAGATGCTGTTCGGGGAATAAAAGAATTCTGATTGGCAGAAATGCTGCAAAATGGCAGTGTGAGTGTGTGAGTCCCTCATGTAGCACAGGGGAAGGGGTGGAATGGTGGCACAGTGGATACAACTTCGTCTTAGCATTTGTCAGAAAAGTATCTATAAATTAATGCAAGGGTGGCAACATTCCTTCTCACTTGCACGGAAGCTAGTTCGTTAGTAACTGCAGAGTTAATAGTAATACTAACAGTTTGTTCTAAAATTTGTCCATTTGCTTTAGTGCAGCCTCTCGGCATCCACTCAACATGGGTGAGCAACATTTCTGCTGAATGCACATGACTTGTAAATTACAGCAAACTGCTCGTCAGAGAAAACGTTATGGAGTCTGAACAATAATCCAATTTCTTTGAAGCGGTTTTAGCAAGTGATCGAAAATGAGAGGTGAAGCAGAGAATATTCGTAATGAGGCACCGGAAAATTTAATACCTTTAGAAACAGGAATATTTTTAGCACTGAAGTTTATATATTAATTAGGCAATAGGATTCTCCTAATAGTAAACTGTATATACGAGTATTTGCTTTTCCTAGCATTAAATAAGACAAAGTTTTTTTGTCCCTATGTGCTCTTAGTCTTGATTCATGGAGATTGATGTACTGAGTTGCAAATTAGAGATGTTTGCCTCACCCTTACTGTTGTGTGGACTGTCGTTGTGTCTAGAAGCATATCTCTCTCTCTCTCTCTCTCTCTCTCTCTCTCTCTCTCTCTCTCTCTCTCTCTCTACATATAAATATGTATTTTTTTTTTAACTAAATACACTGAAAATAATTCTCGACAAAATATGTGTGATGTTGGGTGGCTATTGATTATTAGAAATTGTTGTCTGGTCACTGCTAGGGGGCTTTTGAGGTTAGCCTTAGTGGCATTTGTAGGTTGTTAAAAATTGGGGGAGAGGGTCTGGGGGGTAAAATCTCTTGCTTAGATTAGGATGCACTGTGATGCCCAGTCGGTGATCTCCTATGTCAACATATGCTGCAGCAGGTATTTAAGACAGAAATATTGATAATCAATCTATCTATTGCCAGACGCCATAATCCTGTAAAGGGTGGCCGTTTGACTTTGAATTAGTTGTTTTACGGGGAGGGGCACTAACCCCCCATCAACCCACTTGTTGACACGCAGGGAACGCGTATAGTTGGTTTTATGGTTACCACCCAGCACTGTAAATGGTTTCTTGGCTTACAGGAGACCATTACACTTGTACCTAAACGTAAAGCTACTTGAAAAAGAAAGAAGAGTAATAAAAAGTGATAGGAAAGATTGGAGAAATAGAAAGAGAGGAGAGCAGACACAGAAAAAGAATGATGAACGTGAAGAGAGAAGTAGGCAACACTACATCCTGTGAGTGGATGATGGAATAACTTTTTTTTATTTATATATTTTTTTAATCAGCACGGGATTGAACATGACTAATCTCGTGTTGTATTGAGGCACTGTTGTACTCTCCATCCATCTGTCCTTAAGGTACCCCACAACACGAATATAAGCAATTAAAATTCAGGAATGGTAACGAAACAATACTGTAAACTGCTATCACCAATCAGTCTCTGCATTCCTCAATGAATTAGTAAGTGACCGATTAGTGAAGCAGATTAATACATTTATCACATCTGTATTTGTTTTGAATAATGAACCAAGTGACAGCTGAGGCAGCCTTCCGGACCAGTTTGCCTAAGTGTTTCTCACTTGAATAAAATGGTAAGTGTCTGTGTGAGTATGCTCTCAAAATAAAACAATAGAAGTTTTCACTCCTTGATGAACTGGTCAGTTGGTTAAGTCGCCTGTCTGGTCAGAGACCTACAATAGACTTTAAATTCAGTTCTCTCGAATGAGCGCGCATAATGAGATTGTTTTGATCAGCGAACAGTTTACTACACATACCAATATCCTTCATCACTCATGAATGAATTAGAAAAACCAGACTGAGAGATATTTACCTTCTTCATATAATGTATTTTATCAAGTTCCTACTATATCCAGGCAGTTTTATTCTGATTAGATGTCTGAATCGGAAGCCTAAGGATAGACACAGCCTTCACGACGGGCACTTTACAAGCTGAGTAAAGAAAATATCACCATATCAATGGGTTATGAACAAGCAACTTATCTGCCTCATTTATAACACAAATACTATTTCAGTTTCGAATGGATTACTCAGTCCCAGGTGATGTGCCGTTTCTGACCAAACCTTTTGCCAAATTCACTGCATATGAATATCATGACACCCGAATGAACTACTTGGTGCTTGCTGAGCGAACCTGTATACATAAACATATTACCATATTCATCACATCTGAATATACTCTTAAATGCATTGAGAAGTGCTGGGTTAAAGTACTTTAATCATGAAACGATTTGCAACCCATCACACTTGAATTACTTCACATCTAAATGATCAAGCAATTGCTGGTCACTTCTTTGGCCAGGCAGATTACCACAATCATCAAATATATTCGTTCTTGAATGAATTTGTATGTGTGCCTATTTACTGCTTTTATGGCCAAATTGTTTACCACATTCTGCACACTCAGACTTCCTCTCTTCTGAATGAATTAGCAAGTGCCGATGCCCGAGGTGGATGGAAAGCTGATGACAGGGAGAGCTGGAGCTCCCGTTTCATCAGCCCTCGGGACTAGTTCCCGACCATCCCCCTTTGCTGAACTTTTTCAGTGTTTCATTTATATGGAGAGTAGGTCAGCATGCTCTCCAATACAAGTTTCTCTAACTGTCTAAACCTTTCTACGTGCACAGTACACACAACACTACCTTTTCAAAATTAATGAAAAATGGCATCTTCCAACCTAGCCTCGGAGTCCCCGGGGAGGGGGGATCATAAATGCCCCCACCATCTGCCACTCTCCCGGTGACGACTCAAAGAGCTGCCTGGAACCACCGTCTGACTCACTTCTTCATTTCTGCAACATTCGCGGCCTTTCTTCTAACTTCCTTTCTGTGGAACACCACCTCTCCTCCTCTAAACCTCACCTTCCCTTCTCAGCAGAGACTCATCTGTCTGAGGCAACTGACAGCGAACCCTTCTCTGTATCCTCCTACTTTCTCTATACTCATTTCAAAGCCAAAGGTGGCTGTTGTGTATATGTACACAACGACCTATCTTGCTCTCGTGTTCCTGAACTTAACTTTTCTGTATTCCTTACTCTCTGGCTTCGGCTCTCTTGTCATTCCCTGGATAAATATATCTGTGCTGTTTACTTATCACCTAATTCTACTATCAAAATTTCTTTGACTATCTTCCCTCTACGATGGAACACATTCTACCCATTTCTCCTTTCTTTGAAATCTCCATTCTAGGAGATTTCAATGTCCACCACCACCTTTGGCTCTCCTCTCCTTTCAGTGATCCACATGGTGAACAAGCCTACACCTTTTCTATTCTTAATGACCTACAGCAGCTTGTACAGCACCCTACCCGCATCCCTGACCGCCTAGGAGACAGCTCCAACATACCTGACCACTTCCTTACAGCTAATCCTTCTGCTTACACTGTTAATCTTTTCTCTCCGTTGGGCTCCTCCGATCATAACCTTATTACCTTAACTTGCCCTATCGCTCCGGTGCGGCCTGAGGACCCTCCAAAGAAACGTCGTCTGTGGCACTTTCGAGCTGCGGATTGGGAGGCCCTCAGGCAGTACTGCTTTGATTTTCCCTGGAATAATTATTGCTTCCATGGCCGGGAGTCATCTGAGTGTGCCTTACGCATTACGGAGGTTATTCTCTCGGGCATGGACTCATACATTCCTTTCTCATATCTTTTGTCTAATGCAAGAAAGCCTTTGTTAAATCATGCTTGTTCTAATGTTGTCCGAAACAAGGAGAGGGCCTATAAACGGTACCGGAGAAAACCACCCCTGAATCACATCTTTCTTATGTTTCTGCCTGGCATCGTGCTAAGTCTGTACTTCGCTCTACTAAAAATAATTTCATTCGCACTAAATGTTCTCAACTCTCCAAATCGAATTCTACCCGCTCCTTCTGGCACCTTGCCAGAAACCTTTCTAACAACTTTACCTCATCATCCTCCCCTCCTCTTTTCTACTCTGATGGCTCTGTAGCTATTTCTTCTACTGACAAAGCAGATCTCTTCACTCAGGCTTTCTCCTCCAATTCCATTTTAGACAACTGCAGTGCTGTTCCTCCATCACTTCCCCCCTCTGACTTCCCCATGGCTGAAATTAAAATATCTTTAGCTGATGTATTTTCTGCCATCACTGGCCTCAAAACTAACAGGGTATATGGGCCTGATGGAGTCCCTCCTGTTGTCCTCAAGAACTGTGCTTCTGTGCTTACACCCTGCCTAGGTAAACTCTTTTGCCTTTGTCTGTCAATTTGTGCCTTTCCTTCTTGCTGGACGTTTGCTCTCATTCAGCCAGTCTCAAAGAAGGGTGACCATTCCCAACCCTCCAGCTATCGTCCAATTGCTTTAACATCCTGTGTCTCAAAAGCATTCAAGTCTATTCTTAACAGAAAAATCTTAAAGCATCTTTCCCAACATAACCTTCTTTCTGAACATAAGTATGGGTTCTGTCAGGGACGCTCCACTGCTGATCTTCTCACCTACCTTTCAGACTCTTGGTCATCCTCCTTTCGGGACTTTGGCGAAAGCTTTGCCATTGCACTTGGCCTCTCAAAGGCTTTTGATCGAGTCTGGCATAAATCTTTAATTTCCAAACTGCCCTCTTATGGTTTCTGTCCTTCTATCTTTGCCTTCATCTCTAGCTTCCTTTCTGGTCTTCTGTACCCGTTGTTGTAGACGGCCATCGTTCTTCTAGATCTATCAATAGTGGTGTTCCTCAGGACACTGTTGTATCTCCAACTCTCCTCCTTTTATTCACTCAATGACCTTCTAAGCAGTACTCTAACCCTATCCACTCGTATGCTGA
>JAGKTI010041318.1:0-10267 GCA_018397915.1 Birgus latro
ATTACACTGAATTCAGGGAGAGATGGGTGGGTACAGTGGGAGGGCTGGGTGAGTTGATGTGATGGACAGCATTGTTGGGTAGGAAGGGTGAGTGGCATTTGTGGGTGGGGGACCGTGGTTGGTGGGCAAGGGTCGTCAGACTGTAGGGGTTGCAGAGTGTGTGGTAACATAGTGGGTTGCCTGGATGGCTGAGAAGATTGTGTGGCCAGGTTGCTCTGCGTGGGTGGTTGGGTTGGTGGGTAGGTGGGTGCGTTCAGGATGGTAGCTGAGTGAGTAGATGTGATGGGTGGCACTGTTAGATGAGCTTGGTGGGTTGCATTCACTGATGGGCAAGGTGGATGGCCAGGATCGGTGTGCTCGGTGGCTGGGAAGGGTGAGTGTTGGATGGGTTGAGTGAGCAGGTGGATGAGTGGATGGGTGGATATGTGGCTCCCCACATGACAAGACAGGAGTGGAACTTTTAGGGCTAGTACTCATACGGCTTCGTTTCGTTTCGTTTTTGAAGGCTCCAACATGCTTGCATGCGTCGGCCTTGGTCACCTAATGGCGGCTCTCCATGCTGCTCGATCTTTGGCAGCCTCCCTGTTCAGTCCCTTGACCCTTAAGTCACACTTAATGACTTCGTCCCATGTCTTTCTCGGTATACCCCTCCCCCAATATTAACACTTCTCACCCTCTGTACCCAGTTATCATCCCCCATCCTCTCCACATGTCCAAACCACCTCAGCCTACCTCTCCTCATCACAACACCAATACACTCCAGTCCCATCCTGCCTCTCAACTCTTCCATTGTAAACCCAGCCCCCCCAGGCCTTGCACGCAAGGACGTACTGCACATCCACCTAATCGTTGTCATTTCTGTACATTTAAACCTGCGAATATCCTCTTCCTTTACTGTCCAGGTCTCGCTACCATACACCATTACACTCCTAACACATGCTGCATACAAAGACCCCTTAGCACATAAGGAGAGTCCTCTCAATGTCAGGAGAGGCAACAGCTCCCTGAACTTCTTCCAACCACTTCTCACCCTAGCAACTGAGCTAACTCCAGCCCCATAACATGTCTCCCAAATAACAAAACTCCTCCACACACTCAAGAGATTCACAAGCAAGTTCAACCCTCTCATGCCTAACAATCTCCACCTGCTCTCCCCGTCACGCCTCACACATGATATCAGCATTATCTCACAGTCTACCTCTAATACCACTACATCTCTTGTGCACCCATTTATCACAAACACTACACAAGATGGAATTAATTCCCACACCCTTGTGGCAAACTGCACATGGCCACTCTCCCTCTCCTCTGATTGTACCACCACCAACCCTAGATATCATCACTTTTGTTTTATCTGCATTTACCCTTAAGCCCTTGTGCCCCATACCATCTCTCCACTTCTTAAATCTTTCCTCCACCTCATTTTCATTCTCTGCAATCAACACCAAATCATCAGCATACACCATCTCCCATGGGAGTCCACCTCTGAAGTCACGTCAGAGGGCTTCAAGCACCATGATAAACAACAAGGGACTCAAAACTGACCCCTGATGCACACCAACATTCACGGAAAACTCATCACTCAAAACTCCATTCACTCTTACCTGGGTGCGAGCACCCACGTACATGGCCATAACCACCCTAACCAGCCACTCTTCCAACCCTAGCTTTCACATTGCCCGCTTCACCACCTCTCTAGGGACTCTGTCAAAGGCCTTTTCCAAATCAACAAAAACAAAATTCAATTCCCTTTTCTTTCCAATATATTTTTCCTCAAAATGTCGAACAATGAATATGGCATCGGTGGTCCCCCTGCCTGGTATAAACCCACACTGCATCTCGTCGATATTCAATCTTTCTCTAATTATACCTTCTAGAACTCTCTCCATTACTTTCATTATCTGATTTAAGAGCTTTATACCTCTGTAATTTCCCCTTTCCAGGGCATCACCCTTCCCTTTGTACACATTTACAATTACACTCTTCAGCCAATCATCTGGGACAACACACTCATATAATCATGTTTATCAGGTCAGTGACTAACCTCACCCCAGTATCTCCTGAGGCCTTCAACATTTCGGCAGTCAACCCAGACACACCTGCCGCCTTCCCCACCTGCATCTCGTCGATATTCACTCTTTCTCTAATTATACCTTCTAAAACTCTCTCCATTACTTTCATTATCTGATCTAAGAGCTTTAAACCTCTGTAATTTCCCCTTTCCAGGGCATCACCCTTCCCTTTGTACACATTTACAATTACACTCTTCAGCCAATCATCTGGGACAACACACTCATATATAATCATGTTTATCAGGTCAGTGACTAACCTCACCCCAGTATCTCCTGAGGCCTTCAACATTTCGGCAGTCAACCCAAACAACCTGCCGCCTTCCCCACCCGCATCCTGCCTATTGCCTCACTCACAGTAGTAGTGTCAATCAAAGGCCAAGGGCCAAACACTGGATCTGCTGGCTCCAAACCTTCTCTATCCCAATCAAACTCCTCATTCAACAACCGGCTATAATGCTCTCTCCATGCATCTTTAATATCCTCACTGTTCACCACTACCCTTCCTTCATCATTCTTCACACACTGCTCACCTACAACGTCCCGATTATCCCTCTTCACCTGATTTGCCACCCTAAAAATCATATTTTTCCTTTCTCCATGATTTAGATTATCAAGTAAAAGTCTATGTGACTCAGACTTTGCCCTGTATACCTCTCTTCTAGCCCTGAGCTTGGCAGCCAAGTACTCCTCCCTGTTACCACCCTTCTTCCATTCCCGGAAAAGCCTTCTTTTCTCCTTAACTGCGGCTTCTACACCCTCATCCCACCACCAAGTTACTTTATGTCTTGGTGGGCCTCTTGTCCAACTGCATATTGCATCGGTAACTCTCAAGAGGTTGTTCTTAAGGGCTCTATACTGTTCATTAATGCCTCTATCTACAACTCCCTGTTCAGCCACCACTCTCCTCATCTCACTATAAAAGGCATCCCTTACTGATTGGTTTCCCAGCTTCCATATTTTCCTCCTAGGTACATATGTCCTCCTTCTCATCACTCGTTCCTTAAGCACCACGTCACAAATCAACAGTTTGTGCTGCACACACTCCTCGCTTCCTATAACTTTAACATCCCTCACTAACCTCCTATCAACCCTCCTGACCAGAATATAATCTATCTGACTACTATTTCCCCTGGACTCGTACGTAATCAACTGACTCATTCTTTTTCTAAAATGTGTGTTGCACACAATCATGTCCATAGCCTCCCCAACCTCGAGTATTCTTTCCCCTTCCGCATTCCTCACACCATATGCACATCCTCCATGGACTCCTTCATAACCTTGAGCTGCTTCACCCACATGACCATTTAAATCCCCTCCCAGAACCACTACCTCATCATCGCACATACCACTTACTACACACATTAAATCATCCCAAAATCTATCCTTCTCTGCGTCATCCAATCCTACCTGTGAAGCATATGCTGATATAACTGAAATCATTTTCTTACCAATCCAAATTTTCACTACTAATATCCTATCACTTACTCTCATAACATTCATAACATATTCCACCCATTTCTCCGCAACCAACACACCCACACCCCCAATTCCGTCAGTTCCCCCCTGCCAAAACAACTTATAGTAGCAATCCTTCCCAACAATCTTTCTGGCTGATCCACCCCTGTACCGGACTTCCTGCAAACATGCCACATCCACCCACCTCCTACTGAATGCCTCAACGACTTCCCCCGTTCTTCCCCTCAAACTTCCCACATTCCACGAATCCACCTAAACCCTCTGGGTGATTTGCTGTCCTCAGGCTTGCTTTGATCCTCATTCTTGTAAGTCATAGTCAGTAAGATAAAGGGGGTAAACATTCCAAAGGCCCGACCCATTGCACAGTCCTAGGTCCAGGCAATGGATCTGGGATCCCTAGCCCACCAGCTTACCAGTGGCTGTGATAGTGGCCTCGAGGCACCCTGCCAGGACAGCTGCAGGGACACCCTCCAAGCACGCCTTGGCACTGCAACTGCCCCGCCATTATACACCCACTGATAGGGCAGCCTCCGGGGGCGCTACTCCCAGGTTCGGGCCCCTCTCTATTGAGCGGAAGCGGCAGCCTGGGAACCGCAATGCCCTGTACCCTCTAGCACAGGTTCGAGCCCCATCTCACCCCGGACTCATGATCTATGCCGGCGGAACCCCCGTCACGCCTCCCTCCAAAAGTCCGTCACTGTTATTTAGATTTTAGTATATCATTTTGAAGACGAATAAATATTCAGAATAAAATTCAATGCAGTGGGATCATTCTATTGAAATCTGCTAAAACCTCAATATAATTACTTCTCACTGAACTGATGGTGAATGTATTTTTCATTCATTCATTCATCATCCAATCCTACGTTTCCCCATGGGAAGCGCAGGAGCCCGGGGCTAGGCAAGTTGGTCCTGACATTTAAAATGACCAGCCTCACTCACCCCTGAGTGGCATTAAGTGAGAAATAAACCCCAACCACTGCTTGGAGCGCTGTAATTACCCACTAAACCATCAGGCATCAAAATTTGGATATATGGTTGCCACCCAGCATAGTACATGGTTTCCTGGTGTAAAGGAAACCACTTGGCTTGTCACTCAGTGTTGAGTCACCCAAAGGCAGAAGGAAGAGGAAAGAATGAAGGAAAGAAAGACAGAAGAGGGAATGTAAAGTCACCCATAGGCAGGAGGATGAGGAAATAATGAAGGAAAGAAAGACAGGAGAGGTTGGAAGGAAAGAAGGACGGAGGAGACGAAAGGGCAGACACCCGAGAGCAGCACTACATCGAGTGAGTGGATGGTGAGGTGAATGTATACAGGTAATAATACACCTAATAGTAGAATGAATTATACTAATATTACATGCAGAGAGAGAGAGAGAGAGAGAGAGAGAGAGAGAGAGAGAGAGAGAGAGAGCTAAGCTTCAGATCTCCAATCTATCTACCTAACAAACTGGTGGTTTTGTAGTGTTATGGAGGGGGAGTTGGGGGGTGGACATGTGCAATTAGCATGCCCTCTGGTGGCAGACTACCCTGTCCCCTTATTAGTGTTCATGAATATACTGGATCATTATACAACGAAGAAGTTGTCTAAACATTGTGAACTGCAGTCATTGGGTCAGTGCTTGAAAAGGGTATGATCAAAGTTAATTACCTTAGAAAGAGGGGCATCAACAGAGTGGGTCATACTCAGTTTCATTTCCTTGACTAACAAGACAGAGATGAGATAGCAGACGACATGGTTATGCTGGCTTTGCCAACTCCTCAAGTATCAAGAATGGTACATATATTCAAAGGGGTGACTTTTCCCTCCTCGATCAACTACTCTATGTTGATGTCACTTAAACAAGAACTGTCTTCTGGTTAGTTCATTCATTCATTCATCATCTAATCCAGTGTTGCCCCACGAGAAACGTAGGATTCCGGAGCTAGACAAGTTGGTCTTGACATTTAAGGTGAGAGTGACCAGCTTCACTCATCCCTGGGTGGCATTACATGGGCAATAAACCCCAACCATCCCTTGGATATAAACCTGCACCACCTCAATCCAATTGGAGCACCATAATTGCCCACTAAACCACCAAGCACCATAGTTTGGTTATATGATTACCACTCAATGTAGAAAATGTTTTCCTGGTGTACAGGCATTTGGCTTGTCACTCGGTGTAGAGCCATCCGTGGACAGAAGAAAGAGGAAAGAATGAAACAAAGAAAGACAGAAGAGAAGGAAGGAAGAGAGGAAAGGGCAGGCACTCAAAGCAGCACTACATTAAGTGAGTGGATGGTGAGTGCCCCCATCAACCACTTTCTGTAAGTAACGTTTCTCACTTTTCCAGTAACATGTGTGATGGTAACATATTCCAAAACAGCACAATAGTTATTAGGAATAATCAAATTTGCTAGGAATGGTTATGATCCTTATCTACTGACATATTACTGACATGAAGCACTCCTTCACTGAACCAGTAAAATTACAGACTTATTGAAATTACTTAAGCAAAGTACAATAGGGGGTAGCATCATGGTAACGTTCCTCATGCAACTTTTGAAAATCTATATACAGTAACATCAACATTAAAACATACAAACAATCCGACACTGGTATGATGTGGTGTGAAGTGTTGGTAATATTGCTTGCAAAAGCTATTTGTTTATACTGCATACTTTTGCAGATATAACTGAGTTGTTCAATAACTTGTCTCCAAATGTAATGTTCCGCATGATGGAACTGACCCAATCAACTCTAAATGAAGACTTTTTCTGCCACATTATACATTCATTCTAGTAGTCTGATTGCAAAATGTATGGCAGCATTAAGATTGAAACACCAGTATATACTATACTGTACAAGCAATCTTATACACAACTTAAGCTTGGCAGAATCTAAATACAGTCCATTTTCCTTACACTTATCAACAAAAGATGCAATGATGTGCTCCTTCTTGAGTGTGTCTGTGTTACACTCCTGGTAAAGTACGAGGAGAGCATCTAAGAGCCCCTCCTGCCCAAGCAACTGCCGCCCCACCACAGCTGCCTCCAGTCCCGACCCCCCTGACACCCCACAGCTTGACACCAAAGTGTTCAGCTGTCGCAGACGCTTCAGGACGGGCTCCACTACTACCTCACCCATTGTACCTGAAATACAGAAATGTTACTGGTATCAACGTTATCCTGGAAATCTTACAAGAGTACTGTATTCTGAAAAGTGAAAATGCAAGTGTGCACTGACCCCCAGCTTTTCATGTTCACATATGGAACACCTGTAATTGTTAAATACAGCAATCCCCCTACTATCTGGACACCCCACTGTCTGGGCATCGTTAGCTGGGATGTTCGGAACCCCCCCCCAAAAAAGATTAACCCGTAAGTTTGAATTTGGCACGCGGCGCCAAACAGCCGTGTTTACGATCCCATCCCACATTCACCAGGCTACCCTTCCCCTCCTGCCAGTTATCTCTCAACTGCAGTGATAAGTAAGCGGTTGTTGGGATGGTTGGCGATATTGTTCGTTCTTGTTTAAACAATCATAATTCACAGTGCTAAGGATCAAGTGAAATTCAACACTGGATTACTTTACATGCTTCAAGAGCATTTTCACCATTGTCGAGCCTTAGAGGTGGGGATAATATTCGTAACAGCCACCAAAGACATGTAAGTACGCTGTCAACTGCCAAATATTTTCCATAATCACTTCTAAATCCTCATTCTCTGGTTACATTTTATTTACTTCATGCTTTGTGTCCCATATCTGAGTGCACAGACTGTTAAAAAGGTGATTATCATAGTGATTTTCATGACTGTTACCTACTTTCACTATGTTGTCAGATTTTTTTTTTTGTGTGTGTCCGACTCTGGGCATAGGCTTCACAGCCTGCTAACAAGGCCCAGCAGTCCTCCTGCATACCATACACCTCCACATGTCACCGCTTCAGCGCTAACACCCACCGTCCATATTGAATACACGCTAGGGCTGTCTCATACAGGACTGGTGTACTGGTATTAGCGGGGGTATTTTTACGACATGTCTGCAGGTCATCTGGTAGATCAGGAAAGGCTGCTTTTATGAAATTCGAATCCTTAAACTGTTCCCTGCCCCAGCCGAGATTTGAACCAGGGTCCATAGGTGGAACATATTTGCCATACTCACCCCTGAATCATCATTTTTCTGTTTAAATTTCATTTACTTCTTGCTTTGTGTCCCATATTTGAGTGCACAGACTGTGAAAAAGGTGATTATCATAGTGATTTTCATGTCTGTTACCTACATTCACTATGCTGTCAGATGAACATATTTGCCATAAGCACCCCAGAATCATCATTTTCTGGTTAAAATTAAATTAATTCATGCTTTGTGTCCATTATTTATGTGAATGGGGCCTGAAATAAGTGCTATGCATGTCCAGTAGGGAGGTGGTTTTCTGATTTAGGTTAGGTTAGGGCCAGGAATGACTGGTGCTGAAGCTTCAGGGCCCAGTATCTGGACATGACCATTTTCCAGACATGCCTTTGGCTCTATTACGTCGGATAGTGGGGAGATTACTGTATGATTAAGCTGCATCCGATCCAATATTACGGTGTATGGTAACCAACAACAACAACAGAGAAAGGTTTGACATGTTCAAACATCAATACGTGCTATTGGTACGAAAATTATCATCAAATCTCAGGGGCCCATCCACACTTTCAGTTTTAATAACAGTCATTAGGCATACAAACTGATACCAGATGCTGTTGCTGAATTCCACTCTGTCTGACTGAGTAGAACTGTCAACCACAAGAAAGCTACTGCTGCTGTGAGGCCATCCTACCAGTACAGTAATGTACATACATCAGGCAGGGATCCAGCATCCCTATGTGGTAGACAGTACCTGCTGCATCAGACCCAGGTCCTTCTCACAGTGAGGTGTGGGGAAATACAAGAAAATCTGACTCCCAGTTAGATGCCGCAGCCAGGGTGCAAAGTACTACGGTACTACATGTAGGCTCTTCATCAGCACCAGCTGATAGCAATATATGAGACATGTGAGCATTGTGCCTCAAAAATAGAGACAATGAATTAAGTGGGTGGACAAGGATGGAAAACATAGAAGCTCTAGTTCTTTAGTTCTCTATTGAGAACACCCTGATTTCTGAGATGGCAAAAGAAGACCTACCTAAACATCAAGAAATAAAGTGATTTAGTACCATATGATACTACACACTTCCCTTCCCCCCCCCCAACTAATTACTGTTTTTCATATAGTACATCAACATCCTGCCAAAGATGCTGATGTCCATGGCTAAGTTAATTAGATGAGGTTAACTCAGGCATTTACCCCATAACTTCCCCCAAACTTCATCATGCCCTTCACAATGCCTGCTCTCTTAACATATAGCACGAAGGCACAAAGTGGTAAAAGCCTACTAAAGCACTTACTGATGAACCTATCTGATATAAGTTATGAAAAAATATTCCCCAAAACTGAAAAAAGTTGTTTCTATTTTCTGAGGTTAAATGGAAGGGCAGCTTCATTCTTAGTTTCCCTCCCAACTGCTTAAAAAAAATAAAAAAAAAAAAAATAATGCTAAATTTGATGTCCCATCTAGTCACCAACACCACTAACCTTCTGCCTGTAAGGATTTTCACCAAAGCCTGGAAGAAGGGGGTGCCAGGGCTAACAAAACACCTGAACCCAATCATTTGGGAGAGAGAGCGAGCAAGACAAAACCTTACTAATGTGTAGTATATAGTCTTCTGTAATATATACTCCAGATCTAGGCTGGATCACCTTCTGAAACACAAGGAACAGAACATAATGTCAAAATTATTACTGTATTATGATTATTATTACTGTAGGGGTTGGTTGTCAGTACAGTCAAAGGGTCAGGGACCCATCTCATTTCTTAGCACCTGGGCTCCATAGTGTCTTTCCCAGGCCCTGAGTTTAATGCACCTCCACTGAACAATATTGTCAACTTAATTTTTTCATGTTAACTTTGCCCAGATTTCTGTCTTTTAGGAGCATACTGCTCATTGCTCAGTGGCAGGATGAGACAATACTACTGATATGCATCTGCACTTCTCGATTACTAGCATCATATTCTTGTGTTAACCAGTTGTTACAGCTCTGCATTCACAGTGGAGAGATGGCAATTTTAGGCAAGGTTAGAGTAAAAAGAGCATAAGTTAACTTAGGCTATAAGACACACTTATTTCCTACATTGGGTAATTGAGCCAGAGTTATCCATGGCAACTTTTAACTTTGTGTAGCTTAAGAGGGTATTTCTCTCCTGAAATCTGATATTATCATGCCACTCCTTATGGAATTAAGGCATCAGGCAATAGACAGACAGATCATGCCTAAAAATAATTTTTATATCAAACTGAGATAGCTCATTCTAATGTTTACGGTTTTCTCAGCATGTCTTCAAATTGTAGCACAGCTGAAATGTTTAAAAACTAAGATGCATATCAAGACAATTGTAAATTAGTTTCTCATTCAGATCCTAGCTCAGTTCAAAACTAAGATGTGATGACTGATGTAAAGATAAGGTGACCAGATTTACTGGGGTTAAAAGCGGGACATCATCGTGCACGCATGTGTGTGTGTGTGTGTACATATACACACACACACACACATAATATATATACAGTAGGCCCGGAAAGTATTGACTTTTTTTGCCGACGTCATTCTTTTTCGTGTTAAGTGAAGTAGGGTCAATACTACCCTCCCCTGTGATGC
>JAGKTI010041319.1:0-10267 GCA_018397915.1 Birgus latro
TGGTATAAGAAAGTGACTGTGTAAAAACAAGTGTTCGATGCAGCTAGTCTCCTTGCAAGCTGTTGGCAAGATGGGGAGAGGGGAGATGACGAGAGGAGAGGAAGAAGAGGGAGAGAGGAGAGGGGGAAGAGAGGAGAGGGGGGAAGAGGGGAGAAGAGGGAGAAAGGAGAGGAGGGAAGAGAGGAGAGCGGGGGAGAAAGAAGGGGGGAAAGAGCGGGTAGGGGGATGAAAGAATGGAAAATAACAAAACACTGCACTTGAGAAAAATAAATGGTAATGAGGCAGAGAAAACGCACTTGTATGGGAAATAACAATAAGAATGTGGGCGACTGATTTAAGAAAGAATGTAGGCAGTAGATTTAAGAATGTGAGTAGCAGATTTAAGAAAATGTAGGCTGTAGATCTACGAATGTAGGCAGCAGATTTATGAAGAATGTAGGCAGCAGATTTATGAAGAATGTAGGCAGCAGATTTATGATGAATGTAGGCAGCAGATTTAAGAAAGAATGTAGGCAGTAGATCTAAGAAAGAATGTAGGAAGCAGATTTAAGAAAGAATGTGGGCAGTAGATTCAAGAAGGTAGGCAGTAGATTTAAGAATGTGGGGAGTAGATTTAAGAATGAATGTGGCCAGCGATTTAAGAAAGAATGAGGGCAGCAGATTTAAGAACGTGTGCAGTAGATTTAAGAATGTGGGCAGTAAAGAAACAATGTGGGCAGCAGATTTAAATGCATAAATTAAAATAACACCATCGGTACAAAGAATTTTAATAAAGGTGAAGTTAAAACAGGTATGGAAGCATGTGTAGGAAAAAAATATCAAATACAGTAGGAATAAAAGACGAAATTTAAAAAGTTATATATAAAGCAACGTAATTATTTTCAGGTAATATCAGTCAAGCAATGGTAGGGAGAAAGGTGAAAATTTTAAGATACGGGCATAGGTGCAAGAAATGAATAACCAATGGAATTACGAATATTACAAAGTCTTAAAAAAGGTAACATGTTAGTATTTTAAAGCAACAGTATGAAAGCCATGTTAGGGAGGAAGGTGGAGGCTACGAGAGAGATGGGAGTAGGTGCAGGAAATTAATAACTGAGGGGAAGAGGGGACGCGGAAAGTGCTAAATCAGGGACGCAAGCAAAGAGGAAGAGGAGGACGATGAATAAGGGAAAACGAAATGGTTGGAAGCGGGGACAGTAATAGTAAAGTGCAGGGACGTTGTAGTGCACGAGAAATATCAGGAGGGATATTTATCGTTGGTTGAGCTGAGGGGGAATATCTCTTTACTACGAGAGATTATGTACAAGAAATGAATATGGAAGCAGTAAGAGTAACATGCAGGGACAATGCAGTGGAGAGGAAATATCAAGAGAAATATTTATAGTCTGTAGATTGAAGAAAGAATATCCCTTTACTACGTAGGGTAATGTAAAAGGAATAAATGAAGAAATAGTGGTATATAACAGTAAAACAGAACGACGCGGAAATGGGGGGAAGATTTAAAGAAGGATATTTATAGTTGGTGGGGATGGGGCCTCGGAAGCTTATGTCAAAGGAGGAATACTAGAATTTAAAACGGAACGGTAGCAATGAAGTGGGAGTAAGATTTAGACAGGAACATCTATACTGGATTTAAGGAGGAATACATGCAATGAAGCTTAATCCTCTTGACTACAAGGGGTGAGGGGTCCAGCAGGTGCCATAATGAAAATGAAATGGGGCAGTGGGGAGAGGAAAATATATGGGATTTAGATATATATTTTGATGGAGGTGAATACATGAAGACTCGAGCCTTTCACAACAACGGAGGAGGTAAGAGTGTTAAAAGAATGTATACTTGTGTTTCTTGAAGCAAAACTGTGAAAAAGGAGTGGAAAGACGATTTAATGGGGAAATACTCTAATTTCTTCAGTTCTGTGACACTTCTTTCCATACTGTTCTTGTCTCCAGACGATTTTACTCAGCTTTGTGAAGGGGTCAAGATGCTGTAAACTTCTTCAAATCCACCAAATTATTCTGTTCAGCTTAGGTATGATGTAAAAAAAATGAAAAAATTTAAAAATAAAGTACAAGGATCCCGGGGATTTGTTGCCATTACAGTGGGTTTGTTTTCATTAGACAACGATAAGTCTCATCCCTTTTCAGCTAGTCGATGGCCAGGTGTAGTCAGAGTGGAGGGTAAATGACTAGAAACCAAGGAGATTCATTTCTACCTCATAACTTCATCTCATTTAATTTCACGCAACCACGACTTTGAGTAAAAAAAAAAAAAAATTTTTGTGTGTGAGTGAGTGTGTGTGTGCGCGTGTGTGCATCATGAACCTGATGGGTGTAATGGATCGCGTGTGCATACTGCAAATGTGTGTATTTTCGTAAGTGTGTGTGCATGTGTGTATATTCGTGTGTAACAAATGTGTGTATACTGTAAGTGTGTGTGCATAAATGTGTGTATATTCCTAAGTGTGTGTGTGCATAAATGTGTGTATATTCCTGTGTGTGTGCATAATGTGTGTATATTCGTGTGTGCATAAATGTGTGTATATTCCTAAGCGTGTGTGTATGCATATATGTGTGTGTATATTGTGAACCGGTTTGTGGTGGTGGTGTATTGGTCCCGGTAAACTGGTGGGCGTTATTGGCAAGAGATTAATTGGATTTGGCCTCCCAGTCCCGCTGCTGCTACTGCTACGTCCGCTGGGTTCCGTCTCCTGCTTCACTGCTCCCGTTTCACTCCATTTTCCACTTTCTTCCGCTGTTTCGAATGCTTCTGTTTCCCTAAATCATGTTTCCTTTCGTTCTTATATTCAGTTCTGTGCTTTTACATTGAATCCAATGTCGTCTTGTTTGTATTTCGTTATTTCCACAATTTTTTAAGCAAATGTGGCTCAATGGTAACGTGTTTGCCTTGCGACCTTCTTGTTCCTGGAGTGAATGGTTCGAACCCTGACGTGATGGACATTTTAAACGTGTGTTGGTGTAGTCAGTTTAAAATTCACCTGAAGGAACTGGCCCACTCCAAATAATAAACAGAAAATCATGATCGAGTGAAATCCAGTGAACATTACTCCTGACACAGAAATGATTCTCCTTAGTTGCTATACCCATTTCACATCAACCTGGTCCAGTTTTTTGCCCTCTTTCGGCTTTTATTTTTACGTAGCTCAATAGCAGAGGATAATACCACGGCTCTACATCTTGCTCATGGTACTTCTTTGTGACAAGCATCATAATATTACTCTAGTGTTTAATGCATTGCCACAACTAGAAATTTAAGACAGGGAGATGGTAATTTTGAGCCAAGTTAGAGTGAAACGGGTATAGTCACACGTATCCCTCCCGTCTGATTACACTTGGCCATATACAGAGCTGAAAGGGGCGAGAGAATTTCGTTATGCAAGAGTAAATCAACTAAAGTGTATTCATTCCTGGGCTTCTTTACGTCTGCACCCATTCAGTTCATACCGATGGTGCACACACACACACACACACCATTGCATCGTCTCTCTCTCTCTCTCTCTCTCTCTCTCTCTCTCTCTCTCTCTCTCTCTCTCTCTCTCTCTCTTTCTCTCAGAAGCGGCGGCAGGCAGGATAGGATTGGTGCTCAAGATAGCAGGGGGTCTGAGGAGTGGATAAGACGAGGTGTAATCCCGCCTGAGCCCCACACACACCACACTGTTGGCAGAGTGAGGTGTAGGGGTTGGCAATGTTGTCAATGATGTGCTTTGATAATTCACAGGGGTTTGCAATATTGTCAACGATGTGCTCTGATTATTCACACGTCTTGATGTTGATTGATCTGCAACGTGTTCTGCTGGTAAGTGTATGGTTGCAGAGTGCTTTCAATGTTGTGCTTTGACGATGGAAAGTTGCAATGAATTCTGCTGTAATTGTGTGGCCTTCTAGTGCACAGGATCAATTTTTCAATATTGTGCAATGATGTAACCTTGATTAAACTAAAAGGTATTATGGTGCAATACTGTGGTCCGATAGTGCACAGATTCACCATTCTAGCAATACTGTGCTTTGATGATAGTCTTGATAGAGATTGAATTGCAACGTGTTCTACTGCAATACTGTTACCTGACTGTCTATAGGTTCAGTCTCGATACCGATTGATCTGCAACATATACTGATTAATTTGCAACGTCTTCTGCTGCAGTGCTATGGCTTGATAGTGTATAACTGCAAAGTGCTTTCAATAATATGCTTTGATGATGCAGCCTTCATACTTATACACGGCGATTTATTCTGCCCGACATATTCTGCAGCTAGTAATGTGTTCGGATAGGGAGCTTTAATACTGTTTCAAAAGGCGTATACTTTGCCTGATACCGACTCACTCACACCATATCTCTAATCAGAAACTTGCTTTAATGATGGAGACTTCATATGGGTTGAACTGAAACGTATTCTGACGTAATATTGAAGTCGGATAGTGACTGAATGCCAACATACTTTCCTATCAATAATCTGGCCTTTGATAACGAAACTTTCATACTAATTCTAATCCAAAATACTCTGATTAACACCAAATAAACTCCAAAATACTCCTGCTATCAGTACCGTGCTTTGATGGAGCCTTGGCAGAGACTGAACTGCAATAAATTCTACTCGACATTGACCAACAAAATTTTCGACTGTCAATACCTGGCTTTGCTGATTGGACTCCGATACAGAAACAAAACTACAACAACATATTCTGCTAATGTGTTTTGATGCTGCAACATAACTACAGCAACATATTCTGCTAATGTGCCTTGATGCTGACTAAACTAATAATCTGCTGGAAATAACAATGACTGATGCAGATTCACAATATTTCTGCTAACAGTTGCATTTCTGATGATCTGAAACAAGTGCGTATTCAGTGAGAAACGCGGTTTGCTGCTCAATTGCTATAACTGAACTGCAACATTTTCTGCAATCAAAGTCCCCTGAAGAAGCAACGCAGCTAAGTACTGATTAAAATAATATATTTTACCTTTAATAAACAATCTTTACTGAGAGTGTCTTATTAAATGAACTATTCCATTCTGCTCTGCTGGTGTGCCCTTGATAACGACGGGTAAATTCTGCTTATTACTGCTTGAACCGCAACGTATTACATTTACAGATATAAAGAAAAAAGGAACATGTTTCACTGTCAGTACTGTGCTCTGATACTGACTGAGCTGATAATAAAACGTAATCATATTTTTCTGGATACTAAAAAGGAACTGTCACCCCATCCTTAGTTTGCGAGAAAAGAAAAGTTCGAGGTGACAACTATGATAATAATAACGACGTTAATATGCTACTATTAATAATGTACTTTAATGATTCCGTCTTACCGAAATTGAACAACCGCATCTATTTTAGGGTAGTAGAGGATATTAAAGGCCTTATCAGTAAAGTGTTATGATATTAAGTGTATTGGATCACATTCCGCTATCAATAATGCACTCTTATTCATCGACGGCAGCACTTTCCACTATCAGTAAGTTTGCAATGGTGTTCAATGAGGCGAAACATATTCCTTTATCAATATTGCGTTCTGATGTGCCGCTGAGACTGACTGACCCGCATCACATCCACAGTCTCGACGTAAAGTGATATTAACAGTTCAACAGAAATTGGCTAAATATTTATTTTTTTTATACAAACGTCAGACGATTTTATTCAGCTACGATAAATCCATCACGCCAATAAGATTCAAAATAATATAGATGAACGTTATGGCCTAAAAATAAGACCTTGCTATTTTATTCCCGCTAAACCCCGATGCTTTTATTCACTTGAAGGAAACCCACATTAACGAAAGGGCTCATTTGTCTTTAGTTTGGTGGATGGAGACGCCCATCATCCACTCACTCGATGTAATGCAGGGTTTCGTTCAGGTGACTAAATGACGAGCCAAATGGTTTCCTGTACTCAAGGAAACCATTTATTACCCTGCGTGGGAATCATCTAACCAATCAAAGGTCGCCCGGTGGACTAGTGTGTTTAGGAGCTCCAACGGATAAGGCTCCTAAGAATTGAGAGTCCATGGGTTAGTGCGGGATTCTGCTCACATAGTGTCTCTCACGGACACTGACTTTTTCTTTTTTAATGCAAGGAAGAAAGAATCAAAAGCCAGAAGCCAGCAAGATTGTTCCCTCCAAGAAGAAATACAAACAAAATAAATTCAATATCTGTTCCCTTCGAGATAAGTAGCCTAGACCCGGAACCCTACGCTGCTGATTTAGGGGGCAATATTGAAGTGGACGATGGGCTGACTGATGAACGGTAGAGGCCAACACAAGAAAACGTCACCGGTCAGCTCTGAGCTTCATGTATACTTCACATTTATTTTCAAGCGGTGCTGAGGAGGGACACCTTCGTACGGTGACACTAATATAACCGGTCGGCTCTTCTGCCCCATTGTACTCTCTCTCTCTCTCTCTCTCTCTCTCTCTCTCTCTCTCTCTCTCTCACTGAAGGCAGAAGGTGGAATGGAGGCGCAGGGCAACTTTAACATGTAGTCCACTAGTTACGCGTTCAAATGAGCCTGGAATTGTGACTACTACTATTTCCAAACACAGTTAAGCGACACTAATCACATTTTTATTGTAAAGGTAAAAAACGGGGCACAAGAATACGCCAGAAATCAAATCCCGAGCATAAATGTTGATACTCAAAATTTATGTTCAACGCAACGACATACTCCAGTTCCTCACGGCCAGATACCAACCTCAGGAGACTTCCTACTCATAGCCACCTCATTCTTGAATTAATATACAACACAGATGTCCAGTTACAAGAAATACAGTTAATTCCTGACAATATATAAAGATGAGTTTTTGTCATCAACTGTGTCTTCGGTGTAATACTTAAAAAAATGATGAGTTTCTCCTAAGCTTAACAGACTGTACATTTCTTACGTACTCTCTCAAGCTTAACCCCTTTTACGCTGATGAAGTACTCTAAGCTTAACTCCTTTTAAATCAGGACCAAACTGGGTGGAAAGGTTGAAGGTCAGGCGAAGATGATTAGTTCGACGGACATCCTGGCCAATATGACAATCGAGTCAACAAGAATTAAAATGAAAAGGGTTATAAAGTAAATGAAGGATGAGTTTAGTTATCCAAGGCAAATGATTTTTATTCCACGAAGTCAATCATCCTTAAGTCGAGTGAAGACGCCTTGACGTGACAAAAAAAAAAAGTGTTGAAGAAGTAAAAAAATAAACTAATTAATGCTTGGGTCTCCATCACCAAGGGGCCAGGTATCTGCTAGTATCAACAGGTCCGTCGAGGAAAGTGAGGGGAGAGGGAGGGAATGGCTTGTCTGGTCTCAAGCACCTCCCCTCCCTACTCCCCTCGCCCTCCCCTCCCCTCTCATTCCCCTTCCCCTCCATCCGCTCCGTCATCTCGACTGGGAGGCGCACACACCGAAAAATACAAGCTCGTTAATCAACTAAAGCTGAGGTCCTGAGCAGCGTGATGTGGTGACGCTGGGATATGATGCTGGCGATGGTTGAGGCCCGGCTCATGTCTCTGGCTCGAGAACTATGCATACATGCCCCACCCCTCACTACAATTACCTCTTATTTTATACTCTCTTTATGGATTTTTTTTTTTTCAGAATTAGGGACTTTTATGGTCATGGCGGATTAACTACAAAGCCTACATACTGCACACTTCATTCTTATCAACAAAAACTTCCATTATTACCTACATTATGTACTGTATGCTCCACCTATAATCGATGTATAAGAAAACCCTAACTAATTACTGAACTAGCTGTTGGTAATAATTTTAAGTAGAGAAAATAAACACATTAAAATTATGGAGGGCTCCGACAGAATCACACTCTCACGCTGCTTATTTTCTTGGGTAAAACACAGGCCTATCATGGTGAGAATTATTTCATCCCTAACACTGCATCATAAACAAGGTTCTTGGTCATTATTTACACAAGCCCTTCTCCGTGCCAGGGTAATCTCTGCACGCACGAAAACTATTTACAGACAAAGACTTATCCTGGAGCGGCCCGCGCGTGTCTCGGTAAACTTTCATTCCGTTGTTGTGCTTCCTTCGTTACAGTAATCACAATTCCAGGCTCGGGTTACCCCTCCACTGCCACCACCTGTTATGCTCTCGCTCCTCCTTACCTTTGTTGTCTCAGGTTCATCCTACACCTGTAATAATACCTAAAGAAAGGAGAGAAGGACAGAGGGGGGAGAGGAGGAGGAGGGCGGAGAGAAAATTTCCGTGTCCCAAAACAGTGCCACAACTTCTTCCCGGAATGATAAAACCTGGAGCCCTTGACTTGCTCTCAGCTGGAGGTCCTCAGAATCGGTGCGTGTTTGGGGGTCATTCCGGGGTTATTTCAGGCTTATTCGGGGTTATTTCAGGGGTTCCTTTGCCTCTGCTCCTCCAAGTGTTCTATACCCGTAAGATAAGTGGAATGGACCCTGATATCACACCCTCTTGTTTGGTAAGATCTCGTGCCCCTAATTCCCCTCACACCGCAGGGTCTCTCTCTCTCTCTCTCTCTCTCTCTCTCTCTCTCTCTCTCTCTCTGTAGCAAATTATCTCTACTCCTTTCACAATAACATGAACCAGATTTTCTTCCTTTTGCAGTTTACTTCACGGACCGCAAGGGACAAAACGTACAATGAATGACTAATGGCAAGATTCCTCAGTCCAGCCAGAAGGATCTGTCTTCCACCTGTCCATTTCCATCCACTTACTTCACCATGTCAACAGCCACCAATACATGGCTGCCCATTTCCATCGACTCACTCCACCATGTCAACATCCGCTAATACAAGACACCAATAAACCTATTTACTCTTCTTTGGCCTATAACTGCAGACTGTCCTTCTTGGGTACTGGGCCGTAGCAAGAGATTAACAAAGGAATATGGTGCTAGTTACGAAGAAGTGTTATGGAAAGGATGCAGAGTAATAACACTTCTTTCCACCACTGACCTGCGTGATATGAGATGCAAAGGTACGAAACTCAGGACCAAGCTGGAGCAAATACAGTATAATACGTTTTTACATCTCGGAAAACCGTGGATATCTGCGTGAGGGTCGTGGATGGGGGCTGTCTTCCTCTCCCAACAGCCAAGGTTAAATCTTACGGTGCTCGGGAACCACTTAGAGGCTACACCATATCTATACACTTAAGACATTTCCCTTCTTCAAGTGGAAATATTCTTGCCAATGCGGGTATGGCGGTCAAGGGTTACGCTCTCTCTCTCCTCGAATTTTCAGCATAATTTCTGCGATACCGGCTGAATATTCTTGCACTGATCTGTATCTAGTCAGAATTTCGCCTTTTTTTTTTTTTTAACTTTGAAAACCATAGATAAGTTTTCAGCATGGGGGGAGGGGGCAAGATCGGGCCAACACCTACTCCAACACCTACTTCCTCGAAATAAATATGCTGTCCTTATCTTTTTATCTTATCTTCCTCTGCAACATATCTTCAGTCATGCAAATATTCAACGCAGTGGCTCAAAAACTGTAATCGTGCAAACAGGAAGGGAAAGACAAACACACAGATAGACTAACATTGCAATATTACCTAGATTAAACATATGAAGGGGTTAATGGATATCTGAAGGGGTTAATGGATAACTAAAGGGGTTAATGGATACTGTTTCTAGCCCCTTCACCAATAAATACCAACCTCAGTCTGAATACATCGTCCGGCGGTAGTAAAAATGTACGAAAAAAAAAAAAAAAACGTTACTACTGAAGGTGTACAATGCCGAGAAAAAGAGAGAGAGAGAGAGAGAGAGAGAACCACAATTGTTTCAAATAACTTCACTCACAAAACATACACTAAAATAAATCTGTCCGTAGCAAGAATAAACCGAATTAAAAAGTAAATTATTCTGGACCTAGAAGCCATGGTGAGGACTCCCTATCTCTTCAGTGGACCGGGGAAAATCAGAAAAAAATCTATCCAAATGCTGGTTCGGGGTAAATGGTCCAGAGAGGTAGGGAGGGAACTGAGAGGTGAATTTGAGACAACCTACACATTTGTTTTTTATATATGTACCGTATGTGTTACTGTCAGTCTTTCACTGCTGGTGTGTCTGTTTTATCTGTGTTTGTCGGTCTGTCTGTCCTACCTGTCTGTCTGTGTTTGTCTTATTTGTCTGTGTCAATGTGTTTGTCTGTCACTCGTGTTTCTCTCTCCATTGCAAAAAACAGACATGGAGACGAGAGGCAGGGGGACGATCTTACTTTGGTGTGTGTGTGTGTGTGTGTGTGTGTGTGTGTGTGTGT
>JAGKTI010041320.1:0-10266 GCA_018397915.1 Birgus latro
AAGTCATATAATAGCATTGATAAATATTATCAGACAACTTACTTTATATATAGTTAGAATGGCAACTAATTATTGTGACGTATGGGGGAGAAATACCGTGAATTACTCGGGTCCATACCTGCGGATCCGTCCTCCATGAGGTTCAGCTCAGAAGTGACGCATCGCGGGCAGGACGCCCCGCAAAAACCTGCGACGTTCTTACTACCGGTTCTGACTTCGACCAATTACTCAACAGTCAATTTGTTATACCATCGTCCAGGAATTTTGCAACAAGGAGTTTACACAGTCCCTTAGTTAGACAAAATGACTTATGATGATTTAAATTTTGTGGCAATAACATAAGTCTAACAATTTAAAACGATGCCCGAAGTCACGCATTGACATAATTTCCCTTCGTTCACGTTGGTACTGGCCTACGTGATCTGGTGACTGGGTAAAATAAATTAATTTTGCGGGTAACACTGACAATAATCAATAATCAGACTTTACCTAAGTTCTTAAACATTATTATTTTGTTCAACAAGATGATAAACACAAACTCAACTACAAAATTCTGGATTCCAGGTGTAAATACGACTCATCTCGAAGTTTAATCTCGAATCAACTTTCTTCGCCTCTTTATCGAAACCAGACACGAATTTGCGCGTCCAACTCACTCAACACGGTCCACATATTAACAATAATACTCCCCTACTACCCATTAACTAAAATCAAGCCCAAAAATGAATTACAAGGTCCACTTCCCATACATTACATCATCTTAACAGGGTCCAGAATTACACTTACATACATAACCTAACGTAAATTACATACATATTATACCTACACTATACTTATAATAACTTATATTACTCTTATACTACTTATATTATACTTATGTGATAGACTAGAAATTTCAGCATTAAACTTAGACGAACTGACATATGATGTTTAAAATTTTGTGGCAGTCATAGGGGTCTGACAGTTTTTACCGAAGCCTAAACTCACGAGTTATTTCTATTTGTAACCATGTGTCGCAATTGTCCGGTCTACGTGGCTTGGCGCCAGTGAAAATAAATAAATTTTGCGGCTACAAATGACTATAATCAATAATCAGACTTTACCTAAGCTTAAATACATTATTATATAGTACACAAAGATAAGAATACCAAACCTATCTACAAAATTCTGAATTCAATGTGTAAATACAAACTATCGCGAATTTTAACCTCGAATTAACTTTCCTTGCCTCTTTATCGAAAACAGATCATACTTCGCACTTCCATCTCACTCCATACGGTCTTACCTATTAATAATATTTCACTCTTGCTATACATTAACTATGAAGAAGCCCAAATGAATTTGATGACCATTTTCCATACACTGCATCAATTAAACAGGGGTCCAGGACTACACTTACATTACACTTACACTAACTTAAACTACACTTATATTATACCTACACTAACTTAAACTACACTTACATTAACTTATATTATACTGATACTAACTTATATTACACTTATACTAACTTTAAATTTACGGCATTACACAAGACCAGCTGAGGCATTGTAAATAAGCTCTGGCTTCTTAGGTTCACTGTCTTTAATTTCCAAATCATTACACTCAGTGCTTTCCAACTTCACTTCACGATTTTCAGAAGCACCAAAGGTAAACAAACTGCAATTACATTTCACAGTTTGCCAATAACACTTCACTATTTTCACCAGTATCAAAAATATAAACATTGCACTGTCACTGAACTACATTCAAAACTTAACTGAAACTGTCTGAACCTGCTCTAGTCTCTTCCCCATAAGCTTCCTTTATTCTACAGTGTTCTACACTTCTCCACATTTTTAGTGTATTCCCGAGAGCAACAATTACAACAGTTACCAACTCAGACATCCAAAACATGCCAGAGTTTTCGTACACTGCATAACACTCTAAATTATGAAGTATACAAACTTAAATTACATAAATTAACAATCACATAAAACATTATAGAGAAAAATAGCACAAATATTAATGCATAATGTACAAAATAATTACACTCATATACAGTAGACTAACTGGCAACTCTGGATCCTACCGGAACTATGAAAAGCATAGAGAAACTTCCAAACTACCTAACTACCAAATCCCACTTCTTAACACTATTTTGCTATGAGGTTTATTCTTTTCAGACTGTGGAATCTGGGTTTTACCGTGAATTTGCAGACCTGTTCGACACAGAGCGAGTGACCTTCTTCATGTATGGCAACTTAGTGGCAGATATAAACAGGTTGGCGAGGCCTGGCACTCACGTTGTCTTTTCTGTCGATATCAACCTCTGGAATTTCATGGCTGCAGATTACTCTCTGACAGGTTTGGACTCATCGTACCCATGTTTACGGAGTGAGAGAAGGTGCTATGAGTTTAATGGTGTGTGTGTGTATACTGTATGTGTGTGTGTGTGTGTGTGTGTGTGTGTGTGTGTGTGTGTGTGTGTGTGTGTGAACATAATATGTCAAACAGCTTGTATACAATTTAAATGAAACCTTGGGCAGGAATTGGGGGATAGCTCACGAGGAGACATTGTTGAGAAGCTGGATTGCTAGCTAGATAGTTCTGCAGAATTACCGATGTTTGTCGTAGTTCCAGTACAAGTCAGAGTTGTCAGTTAGCCTGCTGTTTGTGAGTGTAGTTATTTTGTAAGTTACGCATTTATTTTTATGCTCTTTTTCTCACTAAGGCTTTATTTAGGTGATTCTTAAATTATGTAATTTTGTCTCAGTTTCTGTGCTAAATAATTTAGAATATTATGCAGCGTAGGTGATATCTGCATGTTTTGATGTCTCCTAGTTGGTAACTGTTTTAATTGTTGCCCCATCGAGTGTGTGCTAGAAGTTTCTAGAGTAATGTAAGGCTATATAATGATAGAGACTAGAGCAGTTTCATTTAGTTTTCCGTTCAGTTTGAGTGTAGTTTAGTGTCAGTGCAATATGTTTTCGGTACTTGTAAAAATAGTGTTGTTGGCAAACAGTGAAGAGTTACTTCAGTTTGTGTATCTTCAGTGTTTGTGAAAATAGTGCACTGAAGTTGGCAAGCATCAAGTGTAACTATCTGGAAAAAAAAAAGTGAACTTAAGATGCCAGTGTTTATTTACGATGCTTGAGCTGATCTTGTGTGCTGTACACTGAAAGGCTGATAATATGAAGAACAACTCACTGGGCAGTGTTCTTACTATACTGTACTACTTCTGCTGGAGCCTGTGGCAGTGTAGGACAGGGACATAACGCTGGTGTCAGGAGTGGGATTAAATGCTGCAGTGAGGCAAGTCATCGACATGGAGCAAGGAGGTGTGCAGACAAGATCCCGAGCTGTGCAAGAGAACGAAGTGTTATTGGCTGCAATCATGAGGCTATTACAGGCACAGAATGAAGGACAGAAAGAACATAAAGAACAATTACAAGTACAAAATATACAACTACAAGCACAGAATGATGGACTACAGGTACAGATTGAAGGACAGAAAGAACTCAAAGAACAATAACAGTCACGAAATGAAGAACAGAAAGAACGATATAAACAGCTTCAGTAGGCATTACAGGAGCAACAGAGGGAATTACAACTGAGATGCAAGAACAGCTGGATGCTTTCATGAGGCAGCAGCAGTTGAAGGAGGAGATATACACTGAGCTACAGCAGCAGAAGTATGAGGTGAGCAATAACGTGACAGTGTACAGACAGCATCTAAATGACCAGGTGAAGCATGTAGACGACCAGCTGAAGATTATTAAGGTAATAGTGATAGAGTGCAGACAGCATATT
Source organism: Birgus latro (assembly GCA_018397915.1). Taxonomy (NCBI): domain Eukaryota; kingdom Metazoa; phylum Arthropoda; class Malacostraca; order Decapoda; family Coenobitidae; genus Birgus; species Birgus latro. Next base: position 3,793 of record JAGKTI010041320.1, read on the forward strand.
GACAACCAGCTGAAGATTGGAGAGGGAATAATGATGGAGTGCAGACAGCATGTAAATAACCAGTTGAAGCATGTAGTTGACCATGTAAAGATAATTAATGAGAAAACTGAGGCTGTAAAGAAATATTGCACTGCTGAGCCTCGGTTAGTGTACATGGATCATATGAAAAGAATGGACATTGTATGGTGAATCTTCACGTATCCCAGCATCTCAAGATAGCATTATAGGGCTGAATAATCAAATGTAGGAGATAAAAGTCCAGGCCTTAATTATGATGCCTCAGTTTTTAGGCTCCAAACGAGTGAAGTGCAGGGCTATAATGGTGGTACAATTAAAAAGAAACCTCAGGAATATGATGACAGAATATCTTGGGAAGCTTGCCGTGTAAAGATTGAGTTACTTGCTGATCAGAATGGCTGGGATGATAGGAAGAGGGCAGCTCAGCTTGCTATTTGCCTTAAGGGTGCCGTAATGGAAATTCTAGGCCAGATGTCAGTGATGGAGAGGAATAGTTATCAGTCCCTAGCTGAAGTGCTGGAGTGCATATATGGGACCATGTACCAGACTGAGGTTTACAGGGCAAGATTCCAGACCCGTGTACGGGCTCGTGAGGAATTCCTACAGCAGCTTGTTCATGACCTGGAGAGCATGGCATACTAGGCATACCCTGGAGCAGCACCTAACCTGTTAGCTATTCTTCTGTGGGACCAGTTCATCGATGCTCTTGATAGTGCAGAGATGAGAGTGTAAGTGAAGCAGGCACAACCCAGAGGCATGCAAGAAGCACTAGCCCGGGCTCTAGAAATTGAGCGCTATGTCAGGTCCAGTACATCCACTTTTCAGGCTGGTTGTAGTGCAGGATTCAACGCAAGAAAGGGGCAGGTACTTGAAGCGGAAAAAATTGAAGGAAGTTGCTGGTAGTGTGAAAAGCCAGGATGCAGAAAACAGGACTGCTACAAGTGGAAGAGGAAACAGTAGAAGACTGGAGGAGGTTGCTGGTTCTGTGGGAAGCCGGGACACAAGAAGGATTGTTACAAAGGAAAGAATGGAGCAACAACAGAACATTGCAAAGAAATATTCAACTGTAACAAGAGTGTGTTGGACATGTAGTGAGGTGGGACACTTCAGTTATGAGTGTCTGAAGAACAAAAAAAGGAAGATAAGAAGAAGGCTCCAGAAGACCAGAATAAAGCAGAAAACTAGTGGAGGATGGTGTTACAGGGCAAACACCAGCTGGCCTTGCCCATCCACCACAGAGAAAATACAAGAGAACTGCCATTGACAGTGTGTGAACAGACGGAAGAATAGACGGAAAGCAGTGTTCCATGGTGATTGATTCAGCCTCAGAGCAGACTTTTGTCAGGCCTGATGTATTACATCATCGGTATCTGCCTGAGTCATAAGAATAATTCTGTGGCATGACTGGGCACCGCTTAGAACTGAGGGGACCCTTGGATGTCCGGATTGAAGTGGTAGGGCAAGAGGCCATGCTTCCAGTCTATGTAAACGATATGGAGGATCCTTGCCTTCATGTTCTGGGTTATCTAATGTCCATGGGATATGACCTGGACTTTTGCTCCATGAAGCTGAAGGTCCAAGGAAAGTCAGTTCCTGCCACAGCTGTGAGATGTGCTAGTTCTGGTGGTAAGGTGAGGGCACTTTGCACTAGTGATACCCCCCAAATCAGAACTGTTGCTCCAGTGCAAGGTGAGTGACTCTTTTGACATCAGTATAGGGGTAGTGGAGCCTGATATACAGTGCAAGACGAAGGCTGGAGTGATGGTAGGAATAGCTTTTCTGGAAACAGGTGCTAGTGAAGTACTGATTGTGGCGGCCAATTTCTCCAGTGAGCCACAGATCAACAAGGGAGAAATTCTGGGACTATGGCAGGCAGTGGACCCTGAGTGGCATCAGAGGAAAGCCTGGAAAAGGAGTGTAATCAAGGAAGATGGGTACCTGCCAGACCACTTACAAGACCTATTTTCAAGGAGTTGCCAATGCCTGGATGACTCACATGCTGACTAAGTTTGCTGATGTCTTCTCCACCGGAGACCTAGACCTGTTGTGCACTGATCTGATGGAGCATTGTATAGACACCGGGGATCACCTCCCGATTAAACAGCCAGTGTGGAGGATGGCACCAGCCCAACGGCAAGAAATCGATAAGATGATGGAGAATCTCCAAATTCAAGGAGTGATAGAAAAGTCCAGCTGTCTCTGGGCATCAGCTGTGGTTCCGGTAACGAAGAAGGATGGTTCAGTAAGGTGCTGTGTAGATTATCGAGCCCTGAATGAAGTAACATTGAAGGATGCCTAGCCCTTGCCAAGAACTGATGACATCCTGGATGCTCTTTCAGGTGCCAAGTGGTTCTCCACCCTAGACAGAAGGCAGGATACCACTAGGTCAAAGTTGCAGAGAAGGACAAGGAGAAAACTACCTTGTTGTATGGGCGGGGTATATGGCAGTTTAAAGTGATGCCATTTGGCCTATTCAATGCCCTAGCTACTTTTGACCATTTAACCCTTACCAACCCAGGCATTTTTGCAATTTTATACCCACCCAATTCCGGACCAAAAATAGAAAAAAAAATATTGCATAAAACAATCCAAAAGGACATATGAATCAAGGAAAAACAAAAAAAAAGTACTCCTTATAGGAGAAATAAGGGCAGGATGACCGTCCGGCGTATTGTTAGCCCAGCTTCCCAAGCCGAGAATGACGCTTTCCCATCCAGCTGGGTGGGATGAGAGAGAAAGGGGGATTCCCCGCTCTCAGTATCCTTCTCCATTGGCTCACATTCCTTCCCTGAAGAGTCATCCAGGTCTTCCTCTTCTGAAGAATCACTAAATGAAGGGACAGAAGGGTCCATGTGAATATTCCAACAGCCTTCTCCAGCCCAATGATGCGGAAAAATTGTGTGATTTTCGCGACAATCTGATGCTCTGACGGACAGTGGCACTTTGATGTTACCCACCCACTCAGAACCAAATTCATTGCTACAAGTGCTCATGCACAGTGTTGCCAATATGTTAAGCTACTCTTTAGCAAAAAATTAGCTAGATTGTAGCAGTTGGAGACGCACTACAGCGCTCGAATTTAGCTGTATGCACTATCACGTCAGTGGGATTAATTGAGATGTTTTGTACTGTCGGTACTATGCCGACAGCGGGAGTGTACGAGTTAATGGATTGTTTACTGGAAGGGCTGCACTAGCAAATCGCTCTCATTTATCTATATGACGTAATTGTGTTTGGACAGACTTTCGACCAGGAGTTGGAGAGACTGTCAGTGTTCAACAGGATCCGCGCGACGCACGTCAAGCTGAACCCCAAGAAGTGCTACTTGTTTCAGAAGGAAGTGAAGTACCTGCAACACATTGTAGGCGAAAGCGGCGTCCGCTCTGACCCAGAGAAGGTGGTGGCTGTATAAAACTGGCCAGTTCCAACTTGCGTGGAGGAGCTACAGGGTTTCCTAGGCTTGTGAACTCTACTATCGGCATTTTGTCAAGGACTTTACAATGATAGCTCTACCTCTGCACAAGTTGTTGGGGAAGAGGCAGAAGCTTACGTGGACTGCAATGACTCAAAAGGCCTTCGACGAACTCAAGCATGCATTGGCAAGCTCTTCAGTACTGCTGTACCCTGATCAGAGTCAGCCATTTATCTAGGACTGTGACACTAGTGACCATGGTAGTGGTGGAGTCTTGTCCCAGAACAAGGAAGATAAGGAGTATGTGGCAGTGTATTACAGCAAGAAGCTCAGCCCACCGGAACGAAACTATTGTGCAACCCTTAAGGAGCTCTTGTCAGTGATGAAGAGCCTTGATTTCTTCCATTCCTGCTTTATAGGCCCTACTTCATCATCAGGGCAGACCATTGCTGAAGTGGCTGAAGAAGTTAAAGAATCTGGAAGGACAACTGGCACACTGGCTCGGGAAGCAGGACAAGCACAATTATGAGGTGAAGCAGCATCCTGCGAGGGTTCATGCTAATGCTGACAGCTGTCTTCGGCCTTATGACCCAGACTGCCGGCAGTATAGTAAAAATGAAGATCAAAGCAAGAAATGCAGCCATACTGCAGTGACAGGGTCAGTGCCAGATGAAGGAGACTTGAAGAGTATGCAGGTGGAGGATGCAGACTTACAACCAGTGCGAGAGTGGCTGCAGCGGAGTACAATGCAACCATCTTGGGAAGAAGTTCCAGGTTAACCCGCCGAGTCCCACCGACGTACGATGCACGTCGCTACTTTTTTTCTGCTGACAGATCCAACGACATGCATCGTACGTCACTCAGTTGCAAGGCCCATTGTGTGCACATTTTTCAACATTCGCGGGTGATTTTTGGTAGGCATATGTGGGAGACCTTCCTCTACCTGCTGTCAAGCAGGGATACTGCCTGGCCCCACTTAACCCCTCCTCTTCCCTCCCCTTCACACTGGTCAATTCACCTGATAGCTGTAAACTGGCCAGTAAAGGTATGTTTCCCCACTGTCTCTCCAGTGACGAAATTCACGGTGGAAGTGATTCCTAAGGTGGAGGACAAAGAAACAAAGAAGCTAGAGGTAGAAACAAACAAAAGTGGTGAGGTGGTAATGTCGTAAAGGAAGGTGCCTTATACTGGGGTTTTGGGTGAGTGAACAATTCTTATAAATGCCTATATTATTGTGTGAAAACCAATATAGACTTGTACTACACATAAATTCATACCAAATAAATGAAATAAATACGTTATTTAAAGTGGCTTGAAATAGTTAACCTTTCCATAGTTCGTTTTCTTTAGCCAGGTACCCTGAAAAAGAAGGAAAACGTAAGATTGAGTGACACCTGTATCAACATTTCTAACTTCAGGATCGCAATTTCTCTATGAATTTCGATGTTTCTCACCAAAAGCGAAAAAACAAAACGTCGAAAATCGGTCGGGACCTGGAAGTAGGCTGGGTAAAAAAACGGTCGGGACTGGACAGGTTAAGCCCTGCAACTAAGAGCTACTGGAGCCAGTGGGACTTTCTTCATTTGAACAACGGACTACTTTAGCATCTGTGGGAGACACCCAATGGCCTCAGCAAGTATTGGCGACTGTTTGTTCCGAAGAAAATGAGATCTGGGATCTTGAATAAGTCTCATAACCAGATCACTAGTGGGCACCTGGGAGTGAAGAAGTTTATAAGATGGCTGTGACAGAGGTGCTACTGGATTGGCATACATCAAGATGTTGAAGAGTGGTGTCAGGCCTGTGATGTGTGTTGTGCCAAGAAGGGACCCAAGAAGGGACCCAAGAAACGTGGTTGCGCCCCTCTTTAGCCGTACCAAGTGGGTGCACCAATGGAAAGAGCCGCAATGGACATTGATGGACCTCTGCCACTCACTGAAAGAAGAAACCGGTATATATGGACTGCTTCACAATGTGGCCATAAGCCTAAAGCATCCCCAATCAAGAGGCTGCTCAGTTGTTGGTTGACGAGTTCTTCTGTCATTTTGGGATGCCACAAAAGCTAAATTCAGACCAGGGAGGAAACTTCGAGCTTGCTGTGTTCCGTGAGTGCTGGAAGTTACTGGGGATCAAGAAGACTAGGGTGACCCCACTAAGGCTACAGTCAGATGGGGTGGTGATTGATTGATTGATTGATTGTATTAAAATCTGGTGGCACAACTGCCGGGGTCATATGCTGCCGGACAACAAGCTAAAAGACGCAGCAAATGGAAAGTGAATATTCAAAATAAAGTTAATAACTGATATTAGGAATAAAACATTGAAAAGTATAAAAGAATAGATAAAATATCAATTACTTATAAAAGTGGAAGGAGGCCCACCTCCTGAAGAAAGCTAAAAACATCAGTAAAATTGCTAGAGGCTCCACCAAGCATCGAAGAGAGACAGTAGGCACCATTTGTCCCTCTATGCCTATGGAGGAATCTCTGACGTAGATCCCCCAAACATGGACACTCGACCAGTAAGTGACGGACAGTAAGAGGAACAAGGCAATCATCACAGTACAGATGAGTCTCACCACTCATGAGGAACCCATGTGTAAGCCGAGAGTGACCAATGTGAATTCTAGCAAGAGCCACTTCCAAACGCAGTGGCAGAGAGGGGAGAACCCGTGGCACAACCACTCTCTGAAAGTTTTCTTTGGGTTTATTATGAGCAACACCATCCCGGTGTCTCTGCCAACGCGTATGAATTCTGAACCGCAAGTAAGATGTTATATCAGAAGTAGGAAGCGGGTAGTCGGATGGGGGCTGTTGAGAAGCCGCAGCTTTAGCTAATGTATCTGCCCTTTCATTGCCCACAACAACATTTGCGGGAACTCAGCAGAAATCCACTTTCTTCCCACGAAGACGAATGAGGAACAGCCACTCCAAAATAGCTAAAACTAGAGGATGGGAGAAGTTAAAAGAGTCCAGGGCCAAGAGCGCCCCTTGAGAGTCGCTAAAAATAGTAAAATGATTGTCATGGATAGCAAGCACCAACTT
>JAGKTI010041321.1:0-10266 GCA_018397915.1 Birgus latro
ACAAGTTACCATGGAAGATCTCTCATGTATGCAGCTCAGTGCCTCTGTGTTTAGCTGTATCTTACAGGAGCGTTGTCGACACAGAGAATTTACCGTAAGAACTTCCGGGGAAAAGATCTGGTGGATGGATGAAAGTTAGACGTTGATCGATGGCCCATGATGCCACTTGTAATGGTAGGGATTCTGGGTCGGTAAACGGCAGCCATGAGAACACTGGTTCTGTTGATGAAAAAGCAATACTAAGAAATATTGACTATTTATTTTGTGTTCTTGTACAGTTGCAACCAATACGATCACAAGGTTGGTTATTTAAGATGATAAATAATAATGTGAAAAAACTTGAAAGACTCCGACCACTTCACTGGTTTTCAAAATTTATTGTTTATAGCCTCAATACTTACAATGGATCTGTTTTTATGTTAGCAACTGTATACGGATAATACTCATTACCTGAAGTCTGACAAGGTATCGTCCACAACAGCAACGGGAAAAGTGGTTCGTGAGGGAGTCCTGTGAAGGTGGGAAAGGGTCTGGAGTTGAAGGAGAGGGAGGCGAGTTTGTTTTCTGGACCAGCAGGAGGTGACTCTTGAAGGAGGACTCAGTGAAGGCGGCGAGGAAGGCTGGGCCATCGCTCACCACCACCATCGTCACGCACCACAACGCATCACCACGCTAATGGTACCAGTATGAATATCACGAAACTAATAATGCCAACATAAGTAATATCACAAAGCTAATGGTGCTGACATAAAAATATCACTAACCTAACAGTGCCAACACGAATAATATCACAACGTTAATCATGCCAACATTAATATCGGGAATGAAATGCCTCAGTATCCAAATGGGTGGGTGTCAAAAAAGGTTAAGAGCAACCTCAGAGACAGCCTTACAACTCAGTGAGGCTGGAAGATGGTGAAGGCTGTGCCAATATTGCACCACTACGGACAGCCGGCGGAGATCTAGTGGCGGTTCGTTCGCAACAACGAACAAACTTGCAATCGGGGAAGACCGGAAAGCTCCAGTTGACAGACAGTTCCCAGCATGGTGGACCGGATTTAGTGGCCGCAGCCATGCCTCAGTAGCGAAATAGTATACCATACACCCATAGTCCAATTTTCTCCTAACTAAGGCACGGTATAGTCGGAGCAGGGTGCTTCTGTCAGTGCCCCAAGACAAGTGAGATAGGGTCCGTAGGAGAGACAGGGCATGAAGGCATAATAGTTGTGATGAACGGATATGAGGGACTCTTGACAGTCTCCTGTCAAAAACTAAGCCTTGAAATATTGTTTTGTCCACACATCACACCCTGTGGCCATATAACTGGAGGTCTGGGTCAGGGTGAACTCCTCTCAAGTGGCAAAAGTGCAAGGCCATCGTCTTTGCTGGAGAGAAATGGAAGCCATGCATGGTGGCCCACCGGGAGACCCTGTCTAGAGCGAACTGCATGCGACATTCAGCCACGGACATTCGGGAGGCAGCATACCATAGAGCCAAATCATCGACATAAAGTGAGGCCAACACCCCTTCCAGAATAGAGGACACAATACTGTCCAGTGCTATAACAAAAAGGGTCACACTGAGGACACTTCCTTGAGGTACTGCTTCCTTTTGAGTGTACGAAGGAGACACAGTGACACCAACCCTAACCCTGAATGAACGGTAATGCAGAAAATTTGATAAATAGGGATAGCTTGCCACGTAAACCAAAAGAATGGAGTTGTTGAAAGATATAAAACCGCCATGTTGTATTATATGCCTTTTCTAGGTCAAAGAAAATGTACACCAGATGCTGCTGTCTAGCAAAAGCATCACATGCTGCAGCCTCAAGACAGACAAGTGCAACTGTTGTTGTGCGACAATTTTGAAGCCAGACTGACTCTGAGAGAGACATTCATTCCTTTCTAGGAAATACATTAGGCGCGTGTTGACCATTTTCTCAAACAATTTGCACATGAAGGATGTTACGGCAATTGGCCGATACTCTAGGGGACTGTAACCTGCCTTCCCCGGCTTCTGGAACAATAGCCTCACGCCAAGAGGTGGGAAGAGAATATTCCCTCCAGATTCTAATAAAAAGGCTGAGGAGAAAAGACAGTGCATCATCATTCAGGTGTCGAAGCATCGCATAGGGAATGTCATCCGGGCCTGGTGAGGTGTCATGACAGAGGGAAATGGCAGATTGGAGTTCGTGGTATGAAAAAGGGAGGTTGTAGTTCTCCACATTCCCTGAACGGAAGTCTGGCACCCTTGCCTCCTGTATCTTCCGGGTTCTGGCAAAAATCGGTGAGCTAGTATCTCTTTGACTGACCGCCACAAAGGCAGACGCAAAAATATTTTTCACAGCTGCAGGGTCGCCAACAGGCTCACCATTAGACATCAGCATGGGGGACCTGCCTTGAGTGAATTTTCCTGAGATCTTTCGCACCCTCTTCCACACCTGAGACACTGGAATCTTTGAGTCGACAGATGACACATAAGCCATTCAAGAGTACCTCCTAGCTTGTTTGAGTACCTGACGAGCCTTAGCCTGCGCCCTTCTGAACTCAGCATGATAATGCTTTGTCCTACACCTACGATATCGGGAGAATGATAACTTCTTAATACGTACAGCAACACTGCAATCCTCATTCTACCGTGGACCGTGGGACAGTTCGATAGCAATATGTGCCGGAGGTTTTCGTAACAGCATGTAGGGCAGCAGAATGCAGAATGGGAGTAAAAAACGAAACAGCCTCATCAGTATGTGGAAGGCCTTCAACTTAGACATCAACAGAAATCAGAGAAGAAAAAAGGGACCAGTTTGCCTTGGCCAATCTCCACCTCGGTAAATGGGAAAAAGGACTAGAGACTGCTGTAATACGGAAGATGGGAAAATGATCACTTCCATGGAGATCCTCCATAACTTCCCAAGTATAGTCTAGGAGACAGTCAGGAGAGCAGACAGAGAGGCCAATTGCCGTAAGTGAGCCCGTTTGGGGGTAAAAATGTGTAATAGCCACATTATTGAATTGGGCACCATCCTCATCTTCAAAGAAGAACTCCAACAAACTCCCACATTGGTTAATAAGACAGTCATCCCATAACGGGTGGACCATTAAAGTCCCCCCAAAGCAGAAAGGACATAGGTAACTGACCAAGAAGGTTCTCAAGTTCCACACTACCAACTTCTGTGGTGGGCGGTAAATAAATGGAACAAACTGCATACCAGCGGCGCGCATCCAAGACCACAGCAACACACTGGAGGTCAGACTGGAGGTGGACTGGCTTATGAGGGATGTCAGCACCACCGAAACAGCTCTGCCTCCAACAGGACCCTGGGTTGGCACTGAGTAATAAGCATTGTACCCAGGTGGTGCATGAGGAGTGGCAAACCCTACAAGAGTTTCCTGGAGACACACGCACAAAAGGGAATAAGTCAGGAGGGTCCATAGCTCCTCCCAGTTACCACGCAGCCCTCGACAATTCCATTGTAGTATACTGGCTGAGAATGCCACAGTACCCACAGCGAAGGAAGAATCAGGTTAAGGGGCAAGACAGCCTAGCCCCTGACAAGCAGCAATCTAAATTGCTGCTTAGAAATGCCCTTAGAAAGAGATTGCCTGGCGTCATTATGGGGTTCGGTGTATCACCTGGCTGAAGATAGCCTGGAGGAAGAAGAAGAGTCTTCTTCTGGGGTGGAGCAAGAGATGGCTTGGCAGGGGGACCACAAGTTGTCCTTGCCGGAACAGCACAGGCAGTGCCATCACGAGAAGGACCATGATTGGTAACGCATCCCGCCGTTCTGGAGCCCAGAGAGGGCAAGTCCTCATGCAGCTGAGCAGGTGCATCGACATCCTTGGTACGACCACTGTCTGGTGGTGGCAGGGTCGTCAGCAAAACATCATCCTCAGCCTGCACTCGCCCCAACCCTGACCATTTCGAGTGCAAGGAGTAGTGGACTCCACTGCAGAGATCTTTGGTATCAGTGCTTCAATCTCCGAGCACTGTGAGGAGCCACGGCGACGCTTACCATGCACAAAAGGGACGTCGGGAGTGTTAAATGTGTCTAGGCAAGGCGTCGCATTGACACAGGAGTTTGCCACAGGAGGGACCGGAGGAAGCGGGATGCGGGAGGCACTGCCAGATGCAGGAAGCACCACCCCAGAGGGGATACCCACAGTGACAGGAGGCGCCTCCCCAGAGGAAGCACAGCCGTTTTCAGGCTGCACTCCCTCAGTGGAACCCCCCGGCCGAGAAAGATGGGAAGTAGAACCCCGATTATTTGATGGGGCATTGTGTGATGGCAGGGGCACCTGCCGAGTAGCTTTAGGGTGAGACAAGGCACTAACAAAGGTAACCCAAGGGCAAATAAATCTCTCCCTTACACTGGCCTTTGCCTCAGAAAAGGAAATTTTCTCTTTCATTTTGAATGAAAAAATCTTGTACTAAAATTTGTATACCTCGCAATCTCTTGAGGAGGCCGCTTGTGCTCCTCCACAGTTTGAACATTTAGAGGGTTGAGAGCATTCTACCATACCATGGGACATACTACCACAGTTTCCACACACCTCAGAAAGGCCAGACACTTCCCGCTGGCAAGAACAGCGAACATGTCCAAACATCTGACAATAATAGCACCTTCTAGGTTGGGGAACATAGGGTTTCACCTTAAGTTTCCACCACGCAGCATTGACAACCTCTGGCAAAGTAAGGTGGTCAAACGTCAAGATAAAAGTGGGCATGGGTATTAAAACCCCATCTACTTTCTTCATAATTCCTTGTACGGCTACAACACCCTAAGGAGCAAGCCCCTCCAGGAGGGAAGAATCTGAATAAGAGACCAAGTCACGAGAATACACAACCCCATGGGAAGGATTTGGGACCAAGTGACGAGAGGCAGATACTGGATAACCGGCAACCATAGTAAGTGTATGGATGCGTGAACTTTCCTCTTCATTCCTGCCATCTAGCAATAGAGAACCATTGCCCTGCAAGGAGACCTTGGGGGTAAATCCAAATGATGTAACTAGACCACTGTGAATCTGAAAACAGTTCAAGTTCCGGAAAGAAGTACCATCAGTCGTTTTGAGTATTATATATTTTGTATAAGAGTATTTTACAAAGACACCAGGTAACAGCTCGATAAAATGGACATCTGGATTCGCAGTTTTGGCAGATGACACGGAGGGTACAGGGTGGTCAGCCAGAGAGTGACCAGGTGATACTGACTCTTGCGGCTGGTCACCACACGAGTGGCTGAAAATATGTTTACCCGCCGAGTCCCACCGACGTACGCTGCACGTCGCTACTTTTTTTCCCAAGGACAGACCCAACGACGTGCATCGTACGTCATGCAGTTGCAAGGCCCATTGTGTTCACATTTTTCAACATTTGCTGGTGATTTTTGGTAGGCATATGTGGGAGACCTTCCTCTACCTGCTGTCAAGCGGGGATACTGCCTGGACCCACCTAACCCCCCCTTCCCACCCCTCCCCCCACACTGGGCAAATCACCTGTTTGCAGTAACCTAGCCAGTAAAGGTATGTTGCCCCACGGTCTCTCCAATGACGAAATTCACGGTGAAAGTGATTCCTGAGTTGGAGGACAAAGAAACAAAGAAGCTAGGGTAGAAACAAACAGAAGTGATGAGGAGGTATTGCCGTAAAGGAAGGTGCCATATGCTGGTGTTTTTGGTGGGTGAACATTGCTTATAAACGCCTGTATTATTGTGTGAAAACCAATATAGACTTGTACTACACATAAATTCGTACCAAATAAATGAAATAAACACGTAATTTAAAGTGGCTTGAATTAGTTATCCCTTCCATAGTTCGTTTTCTTTAGCCAGGTAAACCCTGAAAAAGAAGGAAAACGTAAGGTTGAGTAACACCTGTATCAACATTTTTTTACCTCAGGATCGCGATTTCTCTATGAATTTTTGATGTTTCTCACCAAAAGTGAAGGTTTCAGCCAAAAAACAAAAAGTCGAAAATCAGTCAGGATCTGGGGGTAGGTTGGGTAAAAAACCAGTCGGGACTCTGCGTGTTAATGTATCCATATGTACATTAGTGAGAGATAAAATGGCACCAGGAGTCAAGGGAAACTGCCTACCATGGAGTGAGGGGACCGAGTGCGGTCTGATGGGAGTGGGGTACCTCGTCTCCAGGGGGTGACCCGAAAAGAATACCCCATGATGCAAAAGTTTGCTCCCACCAGTGCAAAGACCCCCCTTCCCCAACACCCCCCAGCACAGTCACTCAGCCAACCAATTTGGGACAGCTCCAAGGCGATCCCTCTGGAGGGCAGTACTAATGACTCGTATGGGTAACCTACGTTTTGGGCAGCACTTAGTCAGACCCCTCACCTAGAACCCTACCTGAATGGAAGACCCTGCCAGATGTGATTACATCTGCGGGCATGCTTGTGGGATCACAGGGGCACGCAAGCCCCTCTACTACGACAAAGTGGCTACCCCCGGGGGGGTTAATATCGGGAACCTAATGCCAACAAGAGTATTATCACGAAACTAATGGTGCCAACATGAATAATCGTCTGACAAAGAAAGAACCGTAATATTCCCCCTGACCACGATCTACACCCATCGAATATTCTGTACAATCCTGGCTTTTCTTTAAGTCACTGGTGTGTCCTCGCCCTAAATTCCCATTGGTGGTCCAGGAACTGAAACAGGGATCTCTCGGTTATGGTCCAAGTTTGCATCTGATTACACAATGCTAACTTATAAGTATACTTAATGAACTAAACTGTAAAATGTCTGGTTCCTTCAGCCTGATGACGTCTTTCTGTCGTTCATGCAGTCTACAGCAGGGAAAAGGGATCAGAAAGACGTGTGGTTTTATTCGTGAATATTTTAATGAATATTTTTTGAATATTTTATGCATGAATTATTGTGCCCAGAGTTCAGTTTCTTCACCCTAATTCATTTACATGCAGTGGCCACATACCTGTCGAGCTGTGCTATACTCTGTGAGAATTTATGTCATGCTAGTGTTTTGTTTACTAGTCTTCACCTCTAACACTCCGACTTCCTAAGGAGCATGGAAGTGTGCTAGATCCTGAAAGAAAATACAAAATGATAAATCTTTCCTATTCTTCACAATTAAAGCAACAATAAGGATAACTGAACAATAAATTACACATATTAGCTGCAAGTATTACAATTTTGTTTAACTTTGGGCCGACTTTGGTTTGCCTGGTTCATTCAGTAACACAAAGGATTAAAGCTGAAAATGTGAATTACTGTACTTGTATCGTATAGCAAAGTAAGAACTGACCTAATGTTTAGCTTGACCCTATCAGGCTTCTCTGTTGCAGCACTAAGCAGTTTTTACATTAGTGATGTACATACTTCCTTGCATCATGGAGATTGCCCATGGGGAGCCAACTGTCACCAGTAGGACAGAAAAGTGAGAACACCCCTCTATGGCCAACATGTCATCCAGTGGTAGGCGGCTGTCCATTGATGCTATGGTCGTGTCTGACAAATACGAGGGTGGATAGAAGTACACTTGTACAGTATTGTTTTAGTACAAGTGCTGGACTATTTGTTTGGCAATATGCACCAAAATCAACCCTTCATCTACCAATGCCTTCTCTCTGCTACTTAAAACTGCTTGTAGCCAAAATATTATAACTAACACAGCGAAAAGCATCGAAAGAATCATGTTCAGTCAATCAGTGATTGCTGATTGGCGAGGTTAGGTTGCATAGTTAATGTTCGTTTTATATTAGAGCTCAGAACAAAAAACTCTAACTATGAGTAGCTGTGTAGTCATCATGGATAAGCAAACCTTCAGAAGATCGTAGCTCCCTAGGGCTGCAGTGGCTTGAAACATCCGATAACCCATCATTAATCGAAATTCTGTGTACTTCTTTGGTTATCGTAAAATGCAAGCAACTAAAACAATAAAATACAACAAAATAATTTGATATATCGTGATGCACATATAATAGCTTAGATCAAAATTAATCATTTTTTTTCTGTTTTTCTTTTTTAAGCTCTTCCCCTTTACTGCAGTCTACGCACCTGTGATGTGACGTAGACGGGCATATACCAGGAGGCAGGTGACCTCCAGGCCAAGCCATAGTATCCACGCGGTAGTCGACATCATGTTCCCATCACCACCTCCGAAGCACACCTCCGCAACAACCACACGTTACGACCACCACAGCACACCTCCGCCACCACAACTCTTCACGACCACTACGTAATGCTTCCATCACTGTGGAAATATCTTACGATCACAGTGGCACGCTTCCACCACCACCACCACATCTATTTCTTAAACAAACCTCCACCATAACACTCCTTAGGCCATTAAGAAAGTGTAAATATGCTCCTCTTCGTAACTCAAGGTATATATTTTGCATAAGGAATAAGAGACATAATTCAACACTTCTTTCTTTAAACGTTCTTGAAGGGGGGGAGAATGACAATAATTTTTCCTCTCATGACTTAATGATTTGTTTTTCGGAAAGAACAAGAGAGAGGGGAAAATTTTTAATATATGCTTCAAACGCAAATCCCAGTTAGGAAAGGGAGTTGATCATAAGTCCGTGAAGTTAAATCCTGACCAAGAACCAGGAAACAAAATCAATCTGTAGTTTATGCAAGTTCATCCTTATATTTTCCGTGTTGATGTAGATTTCCTGGATGAGGAAAGTTACATAGTTTTTTTTTTCTTCTTCCAAAAATAAATGTGTATCTAAAGACCACAAAATTCTCGTACAAAACTCAGACTTCCCTAATCTTTCAAGCGCTGTTACCACCACACTCTACAGACTGTCTAATAAGCTTCATGACGTGATATTCGAATGAAAATGGACTCTATTCAACACTGCATTTTTATTATGATTGTCATTACACATTAATATATATACCACTGCATGTTACTCCCGTACCATTATGTAACAAAAATACTTACACTGTTTAGAAATATGTATTTATTACGTTCATTTCGTTTACATCACAATCATTTTCGTCTGGGAAACCTTTTAAATATGACGCAGGTGAGAGAATGTAGTAAAATATTCTTACCAAGTACAAAAAATAGTTAATTTATCACCTTACGAAAAAGCACAAGTTTGAAGCCCGTAATACCAGTTTTCCGAGGAGGACAAAGTCTAATACAAGAACGTTTGGTATGACATATGAAATACAGATTGTTCATAACTTTCCTAACCCAGGAGAACATACATTATCGTTCTGAAAGAGATGGACAATAGCTTTGCAGTATAAAATAAGACTTAAATGCCATGTACTTATTTAATACGCGGTATCTTGAAAATCTCAACGAGATGGTGGCTTTGGGAGGTAAATGCTCACTTAAATGAGAGCTCATTTAACTGAGAGCACAAATGAGATTGCACATCTCTTACCTCACTTCATTCAATTGTTTGCTCTGCTCAGTTTTGAGTAACAAAAACAATATTTAGCACAGATATCACACTTTTCTTCTTTTGCCCGTTTATAAGAGAAACGCAGATGAATTTACGTGAAAGGGAACTTTATCTTTCCCTTGGATGAAAGGGAACTTTATCTTTCCGTTGGATGAAAGGGAACTTTATCTTTTCCTTGGCTCTTGCTAGTTTTTCTTTACGAACGATAATGAAAGTATGGCACTTGATGTGTTGGCAATTCATAATCTTGCTATGCCTCACCTTACCGAAGTGCCGTGCCCCTGCAGACGTTGGCACCATGGAATGCCACACCTCTCTATCTTCTGTCATTTGCAGCCGTGTATCCTCCCCTCGCTTTCTTACTATTCCATCCATATACTTCTCTCTTTGCCTGCCTCTTGCTCTACTACCTGGGACTCTTCCCGTTAAACTCAGGTTTTCTATCTTTCCTCTTCTCATAACATGTCCTAAAAATCTTATCTGTCTTCCTCTCACGTGTGCTAATAATTCTCTTCTGATACCCATTCTCCCTAACCCCCGCTGCTGGGGGTCACCTTGACGTGGTGGCGGGGCTTGAAGCGTGGTTGGCGGTGCCACCTACTTTGGGGGCTTGCCTACCTTTGTAGGGTTCGGCATTTGTCGCCCTCGTGGACCAAGCACCCCCTACATCACTAGTGGAGGAGGCCTGCTGGTGATGTTAGTTCCAGCCCACTTGCTATCTAGGGCTGGACTGTCGCCTCCCCACGTGTTTGCCGTGCGTGGCGTCTCGTAATGCTGGGAGACGGGAGTCCTGGAGGTTGAGCGATGCTGCACGATGCGCCCTGCAGCTAGCAAAACACCTCTTTGGTCCCTTATTCCGGCCAG
>JAGKTI010041322.1:0-10266 GCA_018397915.1 Birgus latro
ATATCCATACCATTTCACCATATTTCTATTTATCCAGTCAGTACTGTAATTCCACATCCTACCCATATTTCCCTTTTTTTTTCCATTTAAGGCTACTTATAAATTTCTCAGTGACTTTTACTATCCATCCCATTTATGCTTGCAGCAGTTCTGAAAAAGGCAATTTCTAAAGCTTGTAACAAGAGAGTGATGTTCTGTGATCCAGGAAGAAAGGTAATGGATCTGATCTTTATGATAAAAGACTTCTGTCACAAGATAATCTGCCATAATGTAGGTCGATAGCAGTCCCTGACCAGTATGCAAATATCTAACCACTTAAGTCTGAAGCTGTATTGTTTATATTTTTGTGGCTATCTTTTGAAGATGATCATATTCAGCATAGGAAATACCATTCGGATATAAGGGGTTATTCTCATTAAGCAGTTCTGCCTTCTAACCAACATTACTTGTTTATTCAAACTAGCTTTGTCATTCATATTAATTTCCCCTTTCATAACAACAGATAGCTACTGAGTAAAAGAAAGAGTATAACAGCACCCACCAGTTGCATTGTATGTGCTCAGGTAGCCATTATAAATGCAGTATATACAGTACAGGTATCAGGTGTGAATAGTACAAACCATAGCATGTGTCTTGTATTGGAACCAGAATAACTGGTAAAGTATGATATGGATTATTTCCATGAAAAATACACAAATCTTATGATGAACTTTTATATTTCAGATTAATGGTACCTAAGGATAAATGCCCAAATCCTTCAAACTGACATGTCTTCAGCAGGATGATTGTAATGGTAGCACTGAGGAAGGCCAAGTCACTGTTGCTGCTCCTGTTGACTCTTCTGAGGCGCTGCTTTTGTTGCTTTCGACGGCGACGGCATTCAGAAACCCACCTTCCTATAGCGGTTTCAGTTGGCGACGGCTCTTACTCAATGCAGCCTCACACAGCAGACACAGTAAGCTCCTCAGCACAGAAATACGGTATACTCTTTATTGTCACAATCAGATGTTTACTGACACTTCCCTGTGATAGCAGTATGAAGCACACAGCAAAAGAGTACAAGAAGAAAGTATAATCTCTGAATATGAGGAGGCATATGATATACAGAAGACAGGGCACAGTGATAGTAGGGGATAGTCTGCAAACTTTTGCACATCATAGCTATATTAATGGGTATTCTGCCATAGGACTGTCATACCTACCTGGTTCTTATCATGATTAGTGGTACTGAATTCTTAGACTTTGGCAGGTATGTGTGGTGGCCAACCAAAATTAAATGCTCAGTAAAAGAGTTATAATACTGCTCTACTACAGCTTATTGTTATTGTTATGAATGTAATAGCTTATGCAGGCCACAGCAGAACAAAACATAGTACAGAACAGTTAACATAAACTGTACAGCAGGTTATGCAGTAAAAGACTAGGCCAAGCAGAATGTGTCTTCAGTCTTCACTGATAATAAGTAAAGCAGGAAAATACATAGCTGCAGAAGAAAACTTAGTACAGAACAGATAACATAAAATGTACAGCAGGTCACGCAATAAAAGACTAGGCCAGGCAGAATGTCTCTTCAGTGATAACGTGTATAGTGGGAAAGTTCTTAGCTGAAATTATGGTAATAAAAGGATAAACTAAGAAACATATGGTAACAGCCAATGCTTTGTTGCCTCTTTGGGGGCCTCAGAGGGCCCAAGGTGTTGTCGGACCCAAGGATATACTGTACTGTACTATTATAACCATTATCATTTAAGCCATAGGTCACCTGTCATCCTTGACAGAATTTAGATGACAAAAAATGTCCCTTTCTTGGATTTGACCTTTGGTGGGGTAAAACACTCTCTTCCTAGAACCTCTGTCAGTCATGCCAAAGCACTGTTAATTTTGCCTAATCAGAATTTTTATCCACAGGTAAACAATGAGACAATGGGAGGGTGGGACACTTGGGATGTTCCTTCCTCTGTGGTGAGTGACGGTCGCACTGCCTCCTCATCGTCACAGGTGCCTCCCCACACATCGCTCATGCAGCAGCAAATTAACCAGTACAGACTCACACAGCAGAGGAAGATGCGCAAACCTGAACCACAGCCAGAACCTGAACCAAACTATTTTGAGGTAAGTGGTGATGTTAATGCTGTATACTGAATGTGAATGAGAGATAAAGGGTGACCAAGGATAAGGTGGAAATATATAGGTGAGTGTGGTTTGAGATGGAGAAAGGAATTCCTGGTGGTGGATGATAGGTTGACATGGAAACTTTTTGTTTGAGGCCACCCACTGGAAGACTAGGGCATCTGGCAATAGGCACAGCGATGCTGATGCTGTAGATAGACAGATATACTGAAGCTTAAATTTAGATAATGTAGAATAACCCTGGATTCCAGAGATACAGTAGTACTCATATATGAGTATTCTCTCAAAATGATAACAGGAGTGGAGTGGGAAATATAAACCCCCCATCTAATTTGTACTGGCATAGGGACATGGTGAACCTAGTGTTCAGCAGACTTGTGAGCAAGAGTGAAGTGGTGGTCAAGTGGTAAAGAAGGACTTCAGGTCTAAACTGATCCTCTGTTGGAGCAAGGAACAGTAAAAGCAACAAACAGTTTGATTGTATAAAAATTTAAACTGTTTGTTTTCTTGCTTTTTATATGACATATTGAATGTGTCATAACTGACCATTTGTTATATGACTGTATTTTGAATTTGTTTTAACTGTTCACCTGTATGACTGATGTTGTAAATGTCCCTTTTTTTATATGACTTTATTTGATGTGTTTTAAATACCCACTTGTTTTATGACTGTTGGATGTGTGTGTGTCATAGTTTAACCACTAATCATATGACCATTAAACAAACAATAGTATTCCACCAGGCTTTCCACAAGTTAAACTCTTAGCAGTTTGAACTTTATGATACAAAAATGATGACATAGTACATGATAAGGTCACATTTCTCCTCAGGATTTGGCCCCAACCATAGAGAAGAAACCGCAGGTGGTGATCCTGGAGCGACCGGAGGAGGAACAGCAAGTGTCCAACAGGCTGTCCTTCTCTCTGGCGGACCCTCTTTTACAGGTACTTCATGAAAGCTTAAATGTTGCAAGGTGTGTTGGTCAAATTATGCTGGTATTTTATGTGAGAGGTTTGGCTGCACACATCACAAACTTTTTTATATTCTTATTAAGCTTATCTCCATTTTTCTGTGCAGTCGTCAGAGTTAGTAGACTGGATGGAGGAGGATGCAGGGTGGGAAGGAGAGGCAGAAGAGGAGGCTGATCTTGATGCAGCACTAAAGGAAACGCGGCAAGCAGAGAGGGAACGGAGAAAGGCTGAGAAGATGCGACGTAAAGCAGAGAGGGAAGCTGCACGAATGGGGGCCCACATGAATAAGCAGTCATCCGCTAAGATTGCAACCAAGATTTCATAGGGTGAAGGAGAGTTTAGGTACTTCTTTCAGGCTCCTGACTCATCCTTAGTTGAATAATCTGGCTTCAGCTGGAATAGAATGTTGGAGTTGTTCCAGCCATGAGAGGGTTAATGGTGACAGTTTTAACTCTCAGGCACCTATGATTCACTCACAGCTGAATAAAATCATTAGGTGTTAGCTGGAACAGAATACTAGAATTGTTCTGACTGTGAAAGGTTCGGGAGAAAGTGATTAAAGAATGAAAATTAAGAGGGCTGTGGCAATTTTGGGTACTAAAGAGCAGGAGTAGAGAGCTTACATGAGGAAAAATGCTGATATGAAAATAAATTGATAACAAAATAAGAGAAATAAGGCATGATATTTGATTATGTTGAGAAACGTTTTGGGATCATAAGAGAACTGATCAATTCAGGAAAAATACGTGAAGTAAGCTATTTCTGTTGTTATGTCAAACGGTAGGTGATTTATATGGTACTGACACACATATTAGGATTTAACCATTTCATTTTAGTGACCTAATTTTAATTTTGCTTCCTTGAGATTTTGTATGCAAATCAGGAGAGAATTTTCCAGTTGGAAGACTTTCATGCACCATAGCCTCCACTGAACCCTTCAGTACTAGTGACCTGTCGTAAATTGAATAAAGTCATTTAATGGTGGCAATATTATAAAAAATTACAGGATAGAAGAGGTTAGGATATTCAGGAGAAATGTTAACCCATTGAATCTGGTGATATACAGTATTTTTTTTTAGTTTATTCTTGCTACCTCAAGCCAATATTATTAAGCTTATGAAAGACTTTTAATCCTTAACGAAATAGGTATAGCATTCATTAACCCCTTTAGTACAAGAGGTCTTTCCTAAGATGAATTATTGTTTGGAGATGGCAAGAATTAAATGAGAAACTCATTTTCAGACTGATGTGATTAATAGATACAGTAGATAGATAGATAAGGTTTGGGAGTTAGGCAGAGTAAAGTGGAGCAAGAGAAGAAAAACTGATAATGTTAGAAACAAGAGAAAAGTTTAGCATCACCAAGAAACTTCTCCAGACAGAAGATCGTAAATAAGACTTTGAAGCTGGGAGAGGTCATATCAGAGTGAGAACGTGTTACAGTAAAGCCCTGCTTTTTTGCAGGTTCACCAAAATTTCAGAATAACTGTACAGAAGTACTTATTACATATCATCATTTTTTTGCATTCTACTTTTGCTATGAAACGATGATCTGGTTTTGTGCTGGATTTTGGCACTAGGTTTCTATTGTTCTTCTTCTTTTGCTATGAAATCCACAGTATCCTATTAAAGCTTAGTTGCTCCCTGTAAGGCTGATCTGCCAGTTTCCATCCTTTACCGCACCATCTGTGTTGAGAAAAGTGGTATATTATGTTGCATGTCAGTTGTTACAATAAGGATTTACTGTACAATGCATACAGGGAGTAATTTTTATATGGAAGGGATGAGTTTTAGCAATCATCATTTTATATACAACTGCAACTGCAAATTGGCAAAAAGTGGGAGATCAGCTTCACAGGTTGATGTGGAACTTTCCTAGTCAGTTTTTAATGTAACCAGGCAATTTTTCTTTATACTACTGAGGACTTAACAGCAAAAAAAAAAAAAAAGAGTCAAAAAAGGTTCCTTATAAAGAGGACTGCCTGATTTTGCCATTATGGAATGGTGTAGACCAGGGTCCAAACTCACACAAATGTATGACAAAATCTCAGTCATAACTACAGTATCATCTGTTTTCCTAAGAAGGACAAGATGAATGCAGAATCTTCCTATGGCACATTCTTGCTAAAACATATGAATTAGGAGAGAAAACATATTGTAAGTCATCCTGTTTTTCAGGAAGGAAAGTGCTGTATCTCCCAATGTATCTTGTTCTTCTTGCAAATCAAAATATAAATTACAACTGGAAATGGATGGTAAGTGTGTTTGTGTAGCTCGGCCCAAACTTTTTTACCATCCAAGTGCTCTCCCTTCCATTGACCCCATAAATGGGGCCATATGACAGTATTTTGTTGTTGTCCTTACATGAGGCAGAGTTACGGTCTTGCTGTATTGTAGATTGCTGGTAGGGTTTCTCGTGGCTGAAACACAATCATCTGGTGCTTTCCTACATAAATTACTGCATACATCATCAGTATCGAAAAGGCTACTCAAAATGGTATTTCAGGCTTTTATTGCAAGAATTTATCTCAGCTAAATCAGATTATCTTGTGTTGGCCTGACTAAAATGCTGTATCCATGTGTACTAACACTGGCAGAATGGTTAGTAATACAGTTTGTCTGGCTGTCATTATGTTATTGTCATCATCATCACATCTGTAGGCCCTTGCTACCTTCTGGGAACTGTGTGTCAGGGGATGATTTTGACATACACTACCCAAAGCTGCTTTGTTCATAAATGTTTTAGACTTTTGTATTCTTTCAATCTGCTGTTTACACTAGCAGCACAGTATTATGTCCTGCAGTTAGAATATGAGCATTGCCAGTACAGTATATGAAAATCCACACAAGTGCAAGAATTATTTTGAAATGACTGGTCAGGTTTGGTTTGAAGGCTGTTGAGTTTGCATTGATTACAGTATGTACATGAATCTGTGCCATTGTTGTAAGACATCCTTTGTTTTTATGTCCTTTAGTCAGATGCCAGTGATGTCAGTGACTCAAGTGCAAAAAATCTATAACTGGACAGATCAGACAAGTTAAGCTTGATTTTTTGCATCTACACAAATAATTTATTGACACTCATGGCATGTGGAGCATGCTGCAATTTAAGTGTTGTATTTGCGTATTTTTGTGTGTTTTAGTATTGCTCTTTATGTCCACAGCTGAAATATGAGAGTAAATTATATGCTGGAAAGGACAGCAATGGATAGGTTTAGATTTTGCCTTACAAAATTGTTCTTTGTATGTGATAATGGCTTCTTTATTTTATTTAAATTTATTCCCCATGTTCCACTTCTAATGTGAAATCTTAACCACTAGTTCTCACAGAGATGCAACCTTTCACAATTTGACAGTTTTGTGTGTGCATTTGTGCATATGTATTAGATTATTCTTGCAAATAGCAGAGGTTTACTGTACAAGTACCTACTGTATATAGTGAAACGACTGCAGAAAGTTTACAGTGACATTTTACATCTATTGTAAGTACTGTAGAATTTGGGCTTCCTTCTCTCCATCTTATGTGGCTTTGAAAAACAGGGTAGGAATTGGAGGATGAATAAGTGAAATGTGGGAATCAAGCCTTACCATAATTAAGGGATGTTTATGTAAATAAGGGAGCAAGAGCCAAGAATAGTATATGTGAGAGACTGCTGTATTTATCAAGGAAGGTCTTGCGTGAATGAGAGAAACATGAGAAATTAAATCAATAACTGCAGCAGAGTTGAGATATTGAGGTTGGGAGTTGCAACAATGTATAATGTAGAACTACATATTAGAACTTCATAATCATATTGGAAGTCATGAAAATAAATTAATGCAAATTATTGCTAGTGAGGGTTAGGTAACTATGGTTTTCTAGACAGAGTATTCCTATATTGTTATCTTAGACATACAGATACATTCATATGTATATATGGTAATGGTTGTTGAATACTGTACAGTTTTAGCTTACAGTTAACATTTGATGCACAAGTGAGAATGAACTAAGGTTTCCCTCTGCTTTTATAGATGAGTATTATTATTTAGACTGCTATTTTATACTGTCAAAGTAGTAATGAAAGCAATTTGTTGGTAATGCCTGCCTGAATGGAATATGAGAAGAGTAAATGACCTGCAACAGTAAAAATAATGGTAAATGTTACTCTCATGTTACCCCTGTCAGAGCACAGAACATTTATGGGCAGGAAACCAGCTTACACTCTTGACAGCAGTACTGTACTTGTGTGATTCAAGTCTGTGAACATTGCATTTTGTCAGAATTATAGCATATAGAAACATTAAAACATTACCGTTCTAAAACAAAATGAATGCAAACAAGTGTAGAGTAAGCATTTTACCAAAGCTCTGTATGACTGGTGCTTTGTGCAGTTCTCCCCACTATTAATGTGTTCGGTGTTGCCAGCTTCAGTTATTCATGGGTTAATAAACCATCATAAAGTACACTGTGTTCAGGTTGTTTTTGTTTAACAGAACTGAGCCATTCTTACAACTAGAATACTAAGTCACAATTTCAAAGAATTTAGTGAGGCATAGTTATGAAACAGGATTGTCTTTGCTTACTGATAAAATCTACCCTCAAATCTGACAACACTTGGGCATGGTCTGAGCTGAAAGGAGTTAAGGATGATTGTCAGATAAGAGTAAATGCTGTATAGTGTAAAGTGTATTGTTAAATTATCTGATAATATGCCTTCAGAGGTAGATTCCAGTGTCTGGTGGTGTTTTGGGGGCATTACAAAGGGTTTTTAGGCAATCACATTCTATACTTAAATTATGACTGTAGGGGCCCTTTTAGAGGTGTTTTAATTATTTGAAGAAATTTTCAGTTTGTGGGGGTTTGTGTTCACTAAGCCCCACAGATAGCTTTGGAGCTATGTGTGTCCACTTGTTAAATGTTTGTTGGTATGTTTATGTGATAATGAGAAGTACTGCACCTGTGTCAAGATTATATACTGGTATATATTGGTCATCATCATCATCATCTAATCCTGTGTTGCCCCATGAGAAGCGTAGGAGCCCGGGGCTAGGCAAGTTGGTCCTGACATTTAAGATGAGAGTGACCAGCCTTACTCATCCCTGAGTGACATTATGTGAGTAATAAATGCTAACCGCCCCTTGGATAGAAACCTGCACAGGCTCAATCCGATTGGAGCGTTTTAATTGCCCACTGAACCACTAGGGGCCATTATTTGATTTTATGGTTACCACCCACCATAGTAAATGGTCCTGGTGTACAGGAAACCATTTGGCACGAATTGGTGGTATGTGATATACTTTAATATATGCAGGTACCAGTATGAGATGTTATTCAGGGTACCAGTATGAGATGTTATTCAAGCAAATCTGTCCTTTGCAAGTTTGATTTGTGTTGTTTGTCAGGAGCATAAGAGTCATATATATATTTTTTTTGTATTTTACTGTATAAAAGCATGTTGGTGTAATGCTTAACCCCTGAATCCGATGCCTTTTTCTGTCTTATTCTTACCATTTACAGACAAGTCTGTTCAGCATAGGAGAGTGCCACAGTACTGAAGTAATTGATGAAGGCAATATCTAACACCTCAGCTTTGAAGAAACTCTCTTAAGGTGAATTAAATTGTCTGGGGTTTTCAGGAGTAATATGAGAAAGCATCCATGGATTGAAGAGGTTAAGGAATTATTATAAAGACAGTGTAATAGAAATGCTAAGAGTCATACTCTTGTCAGGGTAGCAGGCTTTCTAGTATCTTTTCCCTATTTTTATACTGCATATTATACTTTATTTTTCTCATCAACTGTATTTAACTTTTATCTTTTTAATATCATTGTACATTGATTGCATAAATGGCCTACAAAATGATTAACATGTCATGAGAAACATACTTTTAAAGAAAAGGTACTGTAAACTCAGTTATCCATTGCTGCATTATCCAGAATATACAATTATCCATCACAGCAAATGACTGAATTTTCCCAAGGAATCCCAAAATCAAAATCCATGCCATTCATCTTGTCACCCAAACACATTTTCTTGGCAGCTTTATAGTACAGTACAGTGATATTTTATCGTGCTTATTAAACTATTTAAGGGTGTTTTTCTATTTTTGAACAGTTATATAGTGCAAGTATAAGGTTTAATAGGGGGGGGGCCAGACCCCCTTTGGAGGGGTTTTGGGGGTACTACTTCACTGTTCATTGGTATGTCACCATCTGACACTTGCTTGGCTGCTATATGAGGGATAATTGAGAGTTCACTGTGTCAGAGAGCCTCCTTAGCTGATCAGAGTACGTGTCCAGGAAAGAATAAGATCTCACTTGACCCAAGTCATTATGTATGAAGCTGCTTGGTGTCGGGGATGGATCACTCTGCTGTTTTGGTTTTATTTTCATCTTACTATGAAACTGGTGCAGTAACTGAATACAAGCTGCATTATAATACAGAGGGGTTCCCAGTAAACATTTCAATGTACGGTAAATCTCTTCTACCCCCAAGAAGCCTTGTGGGACCTGAGCTATAGTGGCAGAGCTGTTCAGTCTCTTGTACAGTTGGAGACAAAAGTTTACCTATTTGACCTCCTCTGTTTCTCACTTCCCTCTGCTGGCTAATAATACCAAGCTGAAATAGGCTTAGTATGTTTCTCTGTCCATAGGTGATTCTCCTTAATGTATAATGTGTCAGGGAGGAAGATGATGAACATGACCTAAGATTTGAACAGCTGACCGACTTTTGGCTCTAGTGGTACAACATAAATGCAGTACAAGGCTGCTTACTGAGTCTTGTTATTCATAAGGCTTTTTACATGTTTATGGTGATGAGCTGTGGCTTCTGTACAGATTCTTCCAGTGAAATTTATTTTTCACAATACAAATACTGTATTCCGTTTGGTGAGGTGTACAAGTTTGTGTGTTATGTTGCACATTTATTAATAAATAAATGTTAAAAGATTCTTATTATGTTTGCATCATCTTTAGTATAATAATTTGCCAAGTCATATACCAATATGGGAGCGAGAAATTCAGAGTGTTGAAACTAAGCCATCTGAAAGCAGACTTAGGGCCGTAGTCTTGAACTGTGGGAAGGCGTTCACCTTGCCCTATCCGTATCTTTTGGTAGTCTTAAAAGGATAGCATTCCCATGGGAACAGGAAAGGATTACCTTGGCATAGTGTATTGGTCCAGTACA
>JAGKTI010041323.1:0-10266 GCA_018397915.1 Birgus latro
CACACACACACACACACACAATATAACAGCAACAGATTTGTCGGTCCTTTCATGGCTGTTTGGTATAGGGAAGGTTATCACTAACAAAACTATTCTATCAGTTAAAGACAAGGATAGAAAAGAGGAAGGCTCCTCTCCCCCAACCACCAAAACCCCCCCCCCCCCCCAGTCGAAGCTGGCAGGAAATAGTGAGAAGGACCACAATGCAGCATAGAAAAACTGTCATGCAAATTTCATACAAGATTGAAAGGAAATCTTATTCTATACTGTCAGTCTAAAAAGGAAAGTAACATTAAATCAACAATATTTATCAATGTTGTTCTGTGGGTGATATCATCCAGGTTCTGAAAAAAAAGTTTATACTGTATATACAGAAATGTATTATTCAGGAGTGAGCATACCAAGCTGGGGGTTAGAAGCAGATACATGTCCAAGCGACCTTTGAAGGTTAGTACTGTATTAAAGTTTACTACATTGGAGGGCAGTTTGTTCCATATATTTACAACTCGAGAAGAAAGGTTTTGCTTCACGTGGCTGAAATCGCTGGCCGATTATTTTATGCCCATTGCCTCTAGCATAATTCGAACGATCAACAGTAAAGTATTTACCGATAGCCACATTATCCTGTCTTTTGAGTATTTTAAATGCTTTAACTAAATTAATCTCGTAGTAACCTGCGTTTAGTCCGGGTAAAGAGGTTCAGGGCTTCTACGCTCCTCCTTTGGGTCATTTCTGTCTAGGTATCATTTTGGTCACCCTTCGTTGCACTATCACAAGTTTCACTGTCATTTTTGTAATAAGGCGACCAGGACTGGACATAGTACTGTATGTGTGGACATACTAGAGAATCAGACAAGGTGAAGATTGTCCGATTTATATTCGAAAGTTCTACCAATGAAACTGATTAATTTGTTGGCTTTCTTAACAGCTTCCGTACACTGTTTGCTTGGTTTACGATCATTTGTTACTATAATTCACGTCTTTTTCACGGCTGGCATTATCTAGTTGAATACTGTTCATACCGTACCTGGCTTTTTTCATTTCTGTTTCCGGTGTTTAGCGTCTTGCATTTATAAATACTGAAATCCATCTGCCTGATCCGGGCCCAACTTAACAGTCGATCAAGGTCACTCTGTATTGCCTGCCTCTGTAAAGATGTGTCTGCTCTGTTTCCAAGTTTAGTATCATAAGCAAATTTGGATATTTTACAAATTAAATCCTCATCTATATCCTTTATGTATGTTAAAAACAAAATAGTAACATCACTAGTAACATCTTTCCAGTCTTATTCTTTACCATCTATTACGACATGTACGTTCTGTGAGCCAATGATCCAACTGAGCACATTGCCTCTGAATCCATGCACATTCAATTTCTGAAGCAGTCTTTAATGGGGAACTTTACCAAGTGCTTTTTGAAAATCGTGATATACTATGTCAGTGGATCTGGTCTCATCATATCTATTGAATATATAATGGAAGAAATCCAAGAGTCATAAAGCAAGAGCGATTATTCCCAAAACCACGACGTGAACATTTGATGAGACTGTTAATTTCTAAGTACTTAACAAATTTTTCTTTGCTAACAGTTTACAACAACTTGCGCATCACAGAAGTTAACCTCATTCGTCGATAATTTTCTGGTTGCGATTTGTTGCTTGTTTTGAATATCGGCGTTACATTTGCTAGTTCCCACGCATGAGGCACCCAAATATTTCTTAGTGATTTATTGAATAGCTCAACTAATGGCTTACATATTTCATTCATTGCTTCTTTCAGAAATGCGCGGAGGTACCTTATCTGGCCCCTAAGTTTTATTCACCTGAGTTTATCAATGGCAAGTCATACATCATTTTCACTGACGGTTATGTCGCTAATTATGTTACCCTCTTCTAAGACAACAGGAAAAGCCACGGGAATGGAATCTGCATTTTCAACTGTAAATACGGATGCAAAGAAAGTGTTGAGTACTTGAGCCATCTCTGTTTCATCATTGGTATGCTCTCCATTATCTGCGACTGTTGGGCCATTTGTTGGTGATGTTTTCATCTTGTTTCTGATGTAGCTGGAAAATTCTTTAGGGTTGGATATGTTGATACATGCAGTGTGAAGTCAGTTGATCTTACTTTGCTTTACTGATTTTTATTATTTTCGATGAAGAGCATCATATTTATTTTAATAATTGATTTTTGTGACTTTGCGTTTTTTTTTTTTTTTTTACTAATAGGCAATGCTTAATATCCGCATTCCACCATTCGGGTTTAATATGTTTTCCAGGCAATCTGTGTTGCACATTGGAATACATGATGTTACTGTTTTACTGAGAATATCTGTGAATAATTTCCACGCTTCATTAATAGCTACTGTTCGAACAATGGGATTCCAGTCACTAGGACCAATTATTTCCTATAATTTTTGAGAATCCACTCTTGTAGTCAGGCACATTCTCGTAACTTGCCCTGACGTTGTTGTCACTGAATTTGATGTTGAATGTCACCATGCAATAGTTGCCAGTACTAACCTCTTCCCCCACCATAACATTAATTACTAGGTTTTCTGATGTGGTCAAAGCCAGGTCTAATATGCTACCTGCTCGTATTAGGCAGTATGCTAACTGATGCAATGAATTTTCTCGCAAGTTAGTGTACAGGTCCAACCATGTGTGTGACAACAAGACCTCTCCCCATTTGGCAACTGGTAAAATTAAGTCACCAAAGATTACAGTATTATGGGTGCTACATATTCCAGCAATTTGACTGTAAATTTCAATATCTGTGTCACTGGACTATGCTGGAGGACGATAGATCAA
This sequence comes from Birgus latro, assembly GCA_018397915.1. Taxonomy (NCBI): domain Eukaryota; kingdom Metazoa; phylum Arthropoda; class Malacostraca; order Decapoda; family Coenobitidae; genus Birgus; species Birgus latro. The sequence goes on from JAGKTI010041323.1 coordinate 2,809, forward strand.
CCCAGGCACTGTTTTGCCCCAGAATTTTATTTCTAAGCTGGAGAAAAATACTGTAAACATTTTCAATACAGGGCTTAGGAATTACGACTAGATGAAGTCCTACCTTAATATATACGCTAACTGTACACTGCCCCCCACTCCATTTCTTTCGAGACTCAGTGGGAAGAAGGGAGGGAGGGAGAAAGGAAGGGAGTATGGGAGGGAGAGAGGAAGGGAGTATGGGAGGGAGAAAGGAAGGAAAGAAGTAAGGGAGGAAGGGAGAAAGGAAGGAAGGGAGGGAAGGCGTGAGGGTATGAGTGTGTGAAGAAGGTTGAGAGGGAGGAAGGAAGTTAAGACTGGGTGAATGACAAAAAGAAAATTTAAAGGGAGTGAGTGAGGTGTAAGTCAGTGAATGAGGCAGGGAGGAAGGGAGTGAGTGGATGAAGGAGGTAAAGAAAGGAGTGAGTGATTTTTTAGGCCCGTGTACATTTTAGTTTTGCCATCAGCCTTTTTTTTTTTTTTTTTCTACAAGATATCCTAGGTTGTGAATTATCTCCTACAGTTCGTAAAAAATATTTTAAGCTCAACAAAATCACCAGAAAAAAAAAAGAAAAAGCGAAAAAGGCAAACTCGGCAGAAAGGCACTAGCTAATCTTGCATCATTTTAGTCTATACGGCTATGGGCGAAATAAATAACAAGCAAAATTAAGGAGCACTTTGCAAAATTAACCTTTCAACCACGCAACAAGAAGTCGTTTTTATATTCGTTTTGGTACATTTAAAAGATATTATTTAGAGTGGGAGTGAGTTTTTGATTTGAAAGGATTATATATATTGCTAACATCAACCCCTTCCCTACTTGAGATTCTTCCTAAGTTGTGTGGTGTCTTGTGGTACCTGCTTAAAAAAGGCACAGGACTGATGGGGTTAAGAAAGAGGTGTTAGAAAATGTTAATCCCACGAAATTCTTGCCTTGGAATGTGGGAAAATATTGCCTAAACATGGCGTCCCGGAAATATGTGTACGCACTTTAATGTATAGAACTAGTACATCCTCCCATTTTGCGAGAATATGGTCGACAAAACTGAAATTCGCAAAACTGAAACAATTAAATATACTGTATGTATTATTGGCAAACTAGTCGATATCATCCCAAGGTAAGCACATCATAGGTAACAAGAAAAAAAACGCACTTACATTAATGTGAAGACATCAAAACAAACTCCTGACCAATAGCAGAGTTACCCTTACCTGCTTTTTTCCTTTCAGTCATTTTCAGTTTGGTCTCCAGACTTATTTTCTTGTTCTTCTTACTCCTTGGCGCCATGATAACACTCGTGCAAGGTTAAACTGCTGGGATATTGCGAGGAGCACCACGAAATTTCGAGGGTCAGAGTCCTTGGTTGGCAACGCGCGTAAACAAACGTGGCGGCGCGGCAGACTACTGAGCTAGGAGGCGCAGTACGCCCAGTGAACCATGACGTCACTACTCCGCATGGCAAAGTAGTGCGGGAAGAAGCCTCTGCAACCACTCGACTTTGCAAAGTGTGTGATCGCTCTCTAAGTTCATAAATGTTCAAAATACATGACTTTTGGAACTACCTCGTAAAACTGGCGAATCGCAAAGTTAAAATTCGCATAGTTGAAGGGTGTACTGCACACACCAATGCATAGACACTTCATACTTCAGTACTTACACACACAAATACACACCTTATTGAGTATGAATATATGCACATCTTAATGAGCTATACGTACACTTTAATCTATACACACGACATTTTAATATATGCACACCATGATATATACGCACTAACATATACACACTTTAATGTATACACACGTTAATGTACACACACGTTAATGTACACACACCTTAATGAGTTATAGGTACCTATTAATAAGCTCGGAGGCAGTCTTGAGTGTCCTCTTCAGAAACAAGGGAGATATATTTGCTATAGCACGAGCAACGACACTTAGTACTGATGTGGTGCAGGAAATGCGAGACAGGCGTGGAAAGTACAGTGACCTCTGAGACGTGACTTTTTTCAATATAATATTCAACGCGACATAACATTTCACGCATCAATTGTAGGTCTGAGGCTGACATTAGTACCGATTTTCGTTGTTCAATGGCTAGGGGTGTTCAAAGGCTAGGGGTGTTCAGAGGCTAGGGGTGTTCAGAGGCTAGATGTGTGTTCAGAGGCTAGGGGTATGTTCAGAGGCTAGGGGTATGTTCAGTGGCTAGGGGTGTGTTCAGAGGCTAAAGGTGTGTTCAGAGGCTAGGGGTGTTTACAGAGGCTAGGGGTGTGTTCCTCACGTCTCGGAAAAGCAAATTCAAGAAAAAGAAATAGCTCCTGAGGCAATTTTCGTCCATTTGATTCCATAACTTCTTTGCCACGTCATTTTAATCAGGGTACCACCAGACAATTTTAGTTGGCCAAGGATATATTGTTTGTCGTGAAGTTCTCAAGGCTTTAATTAACTTCTCCAACTCTCAAGATTCTCCTTTGAGCAATAGTAAGTCGTCTGGTGATTGAAAAAAAAAAAGAAAGAAAATGAACAGTACTGCCTTTTCCATTACTGTATCTTCATGCTATCTCCAAAAGGAAGTTAAAGAATAAGCTATCACCATGAATACATCTATCTATCTATTGCCAAATACTCTAATCCTGTAAGGGGCGACCATAAATAAATCGCCTCCATGTTGCTTGCCCTGTTCTCTGCTTTTTGTCTACCCTCCCTCCAACTCTCATATCCCCTCTCTCGTTTTTTCTCCACTTCATCCCTCATCTCATCCTTGGTCTCCCCCTCCACATCACTCACATACGCTCTTCTAGTCAGTCTCACCTTCCATCCTAACCACATGGCCAAACCGTGTCAAAGCATTTCTCTTAATACCTTCAGTCACATGCACATCAACACCACAAGGCTCCTTTATTTCCTCATTTGTCTCTCTCGCCATAAACTGCGCACGCTCCTCTCACGTAACTCATTTCCACAGCTCTCACTTTTGACTTGTCTCTCTCCAACAGGGTCCATGCTTCACTTCCGTACGTTAGAGTGGGTATTATTATACTGTCATGCAACGACCTAATATTTTTGCTATCTAAAACTGTAGTCAGCTTAGGAAAGACTTCACAAACTGAACGTGTTACATAAACTCGTAAAGAAGCTCCCTAACAGATTTTCTTAAGTGATTTATTTTGTTTATTGCATTTTACTGTCCTCTGAGGTGCATAAATACATAATCTGCATAAATAACATACAAAAAGATATTAACCGACCATAACCAAAGATAAATCGCAAAAGGAAGAGGTGTTGGGGAGCCTCCATATATGACGAGTATATGGACCAAAGCTTTTACCTATGCCTTCATTATTACGGTGCTCTAAGCTGAATAAAATGATCTGGTTGTAGCTTGAAAACAAAACATCCATCCTTGCGTTTTCTGTTCTTTATTCTTGTCGCCCCAAGCTGTTGTATTCAGTTTGGGAGAGCCATTGGTACTAAAAGGGTAAAAAAAAAAAAAGTTCCATATAGCTTCTCCAGTACAAACATTCCACCGACAGCTAACTAAAATAATCAGCTGGTGGCAAGGTAAAAAAAAAAAAAATAAGGTAATGGAGAGGGAAACCAGGAATGAGGTGGAGGGATGGAGTGGAGAGAGATGTGAGGGAGGGGGATGCGAGTTGGAGGGACTGAGGACAGGGAGACGTGGAGGCGATTTGTTTGTGGCCACCCCTTACGGAATTGAAGCATCTGGCAATAGATAGAGACTACAGAATCAACCCGTTTCACCCTATGACTTTATTTTATATCTCATTCTTACTATCTCCGGGAAACCACGCATTTTCAGAAATTTTGTGAATGAAGGGGTTACATAGTCTTGATTAATTTCTCCGTATCAGGCGTTTTTAAAACTGAATAAATACGCTTGGTAGGGGCATTGATAAAAACAAACATGGCGTCCTCGTGCTGATGGTGTTCATTGGAGTGACGCTAATGTAACATCCAGTCCCATAATCCCCCTTTCGTGGTGGAGGGGGCCATGGCTAGGCTCCATTTAAGAGGGCATCGCCAACTTGTTTATCATACTGGCATTAGGCCCTATAGGAGAGAAACACACCCAGTCAACCATTGGGATCGAACCTACGCAAAGCCGTAACTTGTCACTAGATCAACAGGCAAAACAAACAAACATACACACACACACACACAAAGGAGTATGCAAGGCTCACTCAGACACACACGTATGCTAAACTACACCAATTTAGTGACGTATTTTTATCTACGGCACAAATACATGACAGCACCGCGAGTTTATCTTGTTGGCGAAAACTTAGAAGGAAATCACCACTGCACTCAAAACATTAATCCTATAGGTCTCATTTTCACAGGGTATACTCACACAGCCCCTCTCCAACTCCTATCGCAATGCCACCTCATCCCTATCACTCCTTCGTCTTCCACGCCTATTTCTTTACCTTCCCTTATACACTCATTCTTGGAGGATAGTTTGAATGAAACTTTTACTACACTCAAACTAATTATCCTGCAACACACATTTTTCACAGGGTATGCCTTCCTGCCTCACCCCCGTCGCCCACCAACATTCCAGCCCATCCCACCCACTCCTTTACCCACCACACCCAGTTCTTTACACCCTCTTCGACGCTTCATGGCACGAAACAGGTCACGCAGTAGACGAACGAGCGTGTTTATATTTTTCTTGTTATCTATGGAAGGGCTTATCGAACTGGAGATGTTAAATATATATCAATCATTTATCCTGTCACTACAGAATGTCTCCTAAAAAGTGAATAAATTATCTCCTAGAGGCAGCGATAATAATTCAATAAAACACGGCAACAAACTGAAGGTGTTGAAACTTAAATCGTGAGATGGTGAACGAGGACGCAGTTTTTTTTACGATAGTTTCCGAAGAACGTGTCTGGCTTCTCTGTTTCGTCGCTGTCCGCAATCTGTAATGTGGGATGCAGGCTAATCGTGTCTAAATGACCATAGTTGTTCCATAAATGTCCCCCAGAAATTCGTCACATTCCCGATTAAGAGTCAGACACTTTCAGTTCAATGGCGCATTTTCTACTTCGTTCAAACCTACCTATTTATCTACCTATCCATCTATCTACCTGTCAATCCATCAATCAATCAATCAATCAATCAATCTATCTATCTATTGCCAGACGCCTCAATCCCGTAGGAGGTGGCCATTTATATCCATACTTCCTTTAAATATTTCATTAAACGTAAACAGAACCACCTTCACTGAATAGCAAATAATATATCAAGTCTCTCTGGGTGGAAAAATCTCTCCAGAATTTAATGCAATTGTCTGGCAGCAGCAAAAATAAAAATAAAAAGTCACGTCAGAATATCGAAGTAAAAGGCCATGACACTAATAAGCATGGTGTGTGTGTGTGTGTGTGTGTGTGTGTGTGTGTGTGTGTGTGTGTAATGAAAAACACGATAAAACTGAGAAAATGTTCGAGTTTCTTTATTTTTTGTCGAGAAACAGTAAAAAAAAATATATAAAGGCAAGATTTTTATGGCTGTTTTCTTAGGACAGGTAAATACGCGCCTTCAATACGCCTGCTCAATCAACTGTAACTGCATGGCATCATAATGACTCAATTCCTGCTACCTCTACGCACGCACACACACACCCACACCCACACACACGCAAGCACACGCACACACAGTACAGCGGCAGAGTGGGGGCACATCATCATCAGTGCCAGCAACGTGAGACATTCCCAACTTTGCGTCAGAGTTGGTCAGATTATCCAGCCTGAGTGACAGTTGTGCACCCATTGCCACCCCACACCCCCGTCTGACTGTCTGACTGTCTCTGTATCTGACTGTCCCTGCCAATATCTGACGCTGGATGAATGAACAGATGGATGAGCAAATGAATGGGTGGTTGGAAAAAAAGAACGGAATGGATGGACTGACTGAAAATGGATCTAGGTATGAGTGGATGGTTGGAGAATATAGATGGATGGATAGGCTGACAGCAGAATAAATGAGACGACAGAAACAAAGCCATGGATGGTTGACTGAATGACTTAAATGGAAAATAGAGCTAAATATAAGCAGATGGATGATGATTGGATATATGATGGAAGGATGGATGGATGAAGGACGGATGGATGACATGAATGAGGACGAAGAAAGGTATAGTTTAACAAGGTGAAACTTAGAACGAAACACCCGCTCTGTACACTAAGTTGAATTAGGCCCGTCTATACAGTCGTGGTCACCTGTGTTTTAAAAGTGTGGGAAAATATTAATGCAGACATAATGAACTGAAACATCTTCCCCGCGTCTGAGCTACCGTTTCATGAGTGGTTCGTAAACATGCTTCGAAGCCAATGAGTCGCGTGCTCGGACAAGACAGGCGCTGAGGTGCTTACTGAACACGTAGCCTCAACTTCAACTCTGACCTTTCCTTGTGTTCTTGACCTTTGACTTGTTGCTCTTAAGATAAAATTACTTAAGTGCTCCTTAGATCTCCGTTACTCGTGCCTCTTAGTTTAATCAGACAGGGAGTGTGGAAATGTGTAAAGAAAGACTAAACAGATGGATGGATAACAATGAATGCGGGAAACTACTGATGTGACCGAGCTCTTCACACGGACGGATACACATTGTAAATTAAAGGATTAAAAAAATACTAGAAAAGTCCCTACAATATAAACAATAATTTATACAGACCGAGCGTGATAAATTAGCGTATATTACTTAACAGATAAAGAAATTAATGAACTGATGAGCGCGCGCGCGCACACACACACACACACACAGACGATAAAAAATAATCACTTGTTTTGACAGAGAATTATTTTCCGGAAACGTTTATTTATGGCGGGCTTACAAACGTTTCTCCCCGCAAATATTACCTAACCATTGTCATTATGATCCGGGATAAAACCAGATTAACAGAGTAAATAAATGTGTCCAGTATCATGTGTTCAGAGCTGCTGCCATTGCTTTCATCCCTCGCAATGCTAATCACCACGGAGGGGCATAAATTTGGAAAGGTTTTTGAGGGGTCACACAACGAAAATTATATTACAGGGAAAACGAGAAAAGAAAATGGCAATATATAATCATCACTTCTGGTACTAATGTTATTCTGAGCAATTAATTTTCTACAGATGAATAATTTGCTGTTTTCTTATTTTTATTTATTTTTTTGAGGGGAGGGGGACGTGGATGGGAGACTGAGGTATTTACGGGTATGGAAAGGATTGGTGAGCGAACAGAGGAATGTGATTGTATTTTAGGTAGAGGATTCTGATGGCGATTTCTTACACTACTGTTCCGTGTCTTCCATCTGTTGACTCTACCCATAGATGATGATGATGATGATGAGAAGGGCCCTAAAAGCTTGTGGAATGGACGGTGTATGATGATGATGATGATGATGATGATGATGATGATGATGATGATGAT